>CABFVX010003375.1:45892-87641 GCA_902151425.1 Timema shepardi
GGGGGGGGGGGGGGGCATAGAAGGCATAGAAGTTCTGATGTCCTAATAAGTTTTGATAAAATTAAGAACTTAGTTTGAGGGATCGTATGGTAATGTAAAGTGTGAACTGGGTTATTCTTTTCATTGTAAAAGCCATATTGTGTTCGGCCCTTTTATATGTTTCTATCCAACTTTGCTATACTTCCTTCCAAATATAATACAATTACCTAATAAAGCAAAAAGAGGCTTTCTTTATAGAGGAATGTTCAGTATTAAAAACTTCCATTAACTCTTTATCTCCATTAATCTGTAATCAGAAATGGTCAACATGCAATAGTGTTTGTGTAAATTTACAATTTCTAAGTGTCTGTATCACAGAATTGATTGACATGCACTTAATTGCAAAATCTATTATAGTGTATAGTGTTTGTTTCGTTTTATGCATTTATATCTCTCTTTCCAGTCTCTTCATCATTTAATAAACTGGATTAAAAAGTTTCTGCACTTTACCACAATGTATATACTCCCTTTATTTATGTTCCTACATTATTTACAAATGTGTATATTAATCTAGTTATAAATAAATACTATTTGGTGTATAAGTTGAAACTATACCTTCTTTTGTTTTCGAACCACGGCTGTAAACTCTGTGTAGACAATTCGAGAATTAAGTTCACAATGCATCAAGGTGGCTCCTTCATAATCCTTGATATAGCCCTGGTACATTGACCTAGGTATTTTTATGTCCTTACTGAACCCTTGTTTTCTGAAGTAGCCTGAAAATAAATAGTTTTCCATATTTTAAAGTACCCTCACATGGTTAAAATATAATAACGAAAACAATCCACAATTTACAAAAATATTTGTGTCAGATATTAAACCTGCGATTTTTTATTGTACACCACTACTCGTTTAGGATATCTGGATATTTACAAAAGTTGGTTAGGGGTGGTGTAGAGGAAATGTACCTGCATATGTATTTAGAGTGTGGTAAATCATTAATAAAAACCATCCTCAGTACACCTGATTCAAACTCCAATTAGTATGTCCATGGCATTCCATTATATTGCAAGAGTGACGACTAAGAGCGTCTCACCACTGATTCGGGTGAAAGTCTTAATGAACTTTACATTAAAAGAGGTCTAAGGAGTAACTCAAAAGTATCATACTTCCAAAATAGTCAATGAAATTAAATCAATTATTAAAAATGGCTTGCGATTTTTCTAATTTTTTTTAAAAGGTGATTAAAGTGTAAGTTAATGCTCTTTTTATTTGCAGGTCATAAACAAAATCTGAAGAAAAAAACGAGGTTAGATATTATTTAAATCGAGTTTCATTTATTAGAAGGATCGTGTTTTACTTTACATCCATTATTGTTTCCAGCCAATGGCTTGGGTCAGCTTTTTATTCAAGCCATATATAGTCCACTAGTGGCTGGCTAGGCCTATAATAGCTCCATATGTCCAAGGACCGTGTATTGTCTCAAAATATATCTTAAGTAAAATTTGTGTTTACCACACACAAAAAAAGTATAAGGAAAAAGGTAGCTAGTCATGTACTAATACGGTATGTCATTTTCCCTCATTTAGATATAAGCTAATAATATATATATATATATATAAAAAATAGAGGTGTGTGTGTGTGTGTGCATGGTCAACTTTTTCAATTAAAAGTAAACTCAAATCGAATATATGAAATATTTTCAAAGCTGAAACCAAGTTTGAATATTTTTTTGTTAATTGGTTTATGCTTGGAAAAATATTATATTTTAGTTATTTATAATGGTGTGCGAAGCTTCGAAAAGTCAAAGTCGGAGTCAAAGGTCAAATCTCCTTCGGCTTCGACTTCAACATCTACAATAACCTTCGCATATTTGAAACATTTTGAAGAAAGGATAAAACTTCAATAAATTATCAAACGATTTAATATTATCTCATTAAATATTACATATTTCAATATTTGATCATTTTAAAACCATTACTAAAAAAAATTTTAACACTGACTAGTAATTTAACTATCGCAAACATAATTTTGTAAAAAATAAAAATAAAGAAACAACGACAAGGTCACTGGTATGAAGCAGAGAAATCGCTTTAGTTGTGCTATCATCCCAGCTCACGTCTAATGTTTATTCCATAATATTCCGTATCTTTAGCATTATCTGTGATAAATTTACAAGTGAATTTTGTCACAGAAGATTGCATAGCTTCTTCGCGTTTTCTTTATTATACAAAATGGCTGATACGGAAAGTGGGAAACGAAAAGAGAGTTTAATATATAATTATTATCATAGATATGCATGTATAAAATTTACAAAATAATTTTATCAACTCTACAATGTAAGTGAATATTAAAACTTTATTGACAATTTACTAAGCTTATCAGTAAGCCTGTGTCCATTAATTATTAATATAGGCCTTCAACTTTAACTTAGACTTTTCTTCGCAAGTTTCAAGCTTCGTTTCGACTTTGCTTTACATTTAAAAAGTGACCTTCGCACACCCCTACTTATTTATATAAATTTTCGCACAAAATTTACTTTTAAAAGTTTTAATGCACAAATATTTGTATTATTTTGTTTTATTCTGATAAATTCAGTCATTATCACAACTTATAATTCAAATAATTCAGATTTTTTCCATATGTATATTGATTTGTAACAAATATAACAGCTCATGATGGCAATACTTGGCTATACGTTGGGTATCTTAGCTGTCAATATTTTTATTAGCAAAACTTTGTAATTGTTGAAGCAGGAAATTTTTTCGAGACAAATTCGAAGCTGATATTTATTTCAGAGATAAATTGAAGTTTCGAAGCTTCGTAAACCCCTAGAATATAGTCAAATCATGGCTTTATCCCTTGTATTGAGACACTGTTTAGTTACTTAAAAGATATTAGATTTGGATCTAAATTGCTGTTAATTATATTAAATTATAAGTTACGGTCTTTTTATGTGAATTAAGTTAAAGTCAGGTGGATAAATGATTTTATAAACTCAATTATGCCACCATGAGAGAATACAATTAAATGAATATATGTACTATAAAACATTACAAATTAAATGACACATAATATACCTATTGCGAATTCATCTGCGAATGTCAAAAAATGTGTAATGTTCTGTCGGATATGATAATCCTTGAGATGGTTCATGAGGTGAGATCCGTAGCCTTTCACTTGCTCGCTGCTCGTCACCGCACAGAACACAATCTCAGAGAATCCTTGAGTTTGGAACATTCGGAAACAGATGCCACCAATGGGGCGGTTATCTTTCATAAGAGCTAGGGTTTTGTGCTTCCTGAAACACAAGTTGTTTTAATCATTATTTGAATGTCTCTTAAAAACAAACATTTTCGGCTAAAATAAGTATAATAAATAAAATGCATTGTCTAAATATAGTAACATAAGCTTACTATAAAATATTAGAGATGGACAGGAATTCCTTTTTTATTTCGGGACGGGAAATGAGTCATATCAGGATTTCTAAACTAATATGTTTAAGACTTGTAAAAGTTATAATAGACCTATTATTTAAGCCAGCTTTGGAGGCTGCATGGTCCAATGCATCACTCTCACAATAGATTAGACTGCCGATGATGAGAATATTGCAGTTCAATCCTGGCCGGGTGTACTAAGAGTGGGTTTTCCCTAAATGGTTTCCCACTCTATCCACACAAATGTGGGTACACCTTCTCTAAATTAAATCTTTCTCATTCCTAACACACTAGAGTCACTGGTACATAGGTGTATAACCGGAATGGGCTGTAAGACGCAGTGCTAAAAAACTATTGCTAAAGGTAGTGGAAATATTAAAAATAACAATAAAATAAATAGATATGTAGGAATAGCATTTTTTTTATCAAACCAAATAACAAAATTTTGAATCAATATGAAATAAAACAAATAAATAGCTAAAATTTATTACCTTTTTGCTATGGAAATTATTTTCATAATTAATTTCTTTTGAAAAGTGTTTTTTATATTTAATTATTTGCAGAGCGCAAAAAATACTACAAAAAACAATGTTTGGCACCTCTTCAATGTACACTTAACTATGAAACTGCAAGATATTATTTGGATTTGAAACCACTTAAAAGTTACTTGAGTTGATTAAAACCCCTTAAATGTTATCTAGGTTTAATACCCCTTAAATGTTTTCTCTAGCTTTGACACCCCTTATACTTTATTTCCTGTCTGGCTCACAAACAACAGACACACTGATCCCTCAAGCTACTTCCTTCCCCTCTTCCATTCATCTCCACACCCCTGAAAGATAGCCTAGCCAGATATAATATATCTGTCCTTCTCTAAATCTTTCAATCTTTTTCACTTGAACCTAAAAAATAACTGTTAATGGACAAAGCACAATAAGTCATGGACCTTCCAACTTGGTTGTCTCTCTGACAAGTGGTAAAATAACCCCCTCCCCATCCCAGCCAGCAAGTTTGCTAGAGAACAAAGAGGAAGACTGTCTACCAAAGAGATTAACAGTGATGAATCTGCAGTAGTGATGGGCTTGATAAGTTTGCTCATTCAAAAGAGTCATTCATATGAGTTATATTGGTGCTCCCATAACTAGTTCTCACAATTCCTGTTCTGAGCATGCAAATCTGTCCCTTCACTTTCAACTTATTAACAAATTAGGATTTATGTGTAATTTATCTGAAGCTTATTGCTTGTGAATCTTTAATTTTATTACTTACACATATTATTTAAAAATAATTAACCTTAGTATAAAGCCTTTAGTGTCTAAATCACTGAATTATATATCTATTGATGTTAAGAAATATAATTGAGTTAATATGGTAGGCAGTGCTGCAATATGGTAGTGATAGTACACATTTAGAGTGGATTCTTTTCAAAATAACGAATGAGGAACAAAAGAATAGTCATGAACAACAAACACTCCTGACACTTTCCAGAAAAAATTAACAAGAGCGGTAGAAATAGTGCAGAAGCGATGCGACAATAGCCAATTATAATTATAACTAAGCCAAATACGGAACCAAAACTCAAAGTGCGTTGATAGAAATAATGATAATGTATGAGTGAAAAGAAGAGAGGTAAAGAAACATCAAACTAATGGACAATGTCTCCCTTAAATTGTCACATGGGCACACGCCACAAAGTAATGATCAGAGGAAAAAGGGGAAAGGTGCCTGATGCATCCTTTAGGTAATATTTAGGGTAATAGGCCTATTTAATTCCAATGAGTTAAGTTCTTAAATTAAATATACAATTGACGTACATGCATTTATTTTGTATAAGTAGAAATATACTTTTTTTTTTGTAAAAACTGTAGAACTTTTGGTTAATATATCAGATCCGTGATGTAGCATATGATGGCATGAACGACTCGCTCGCAAAGTGAGAGCCACTCATTCACAGCTCTCATTCAAGAATCGTTTAATTTAAATTACTCGCTCACAAGCAACCCATCACTAGTTGGCAGTAACTGGTAACTGCTAGAGCACGAGTGCGCGCCCTTTGTTTTGTTTCCAACCCAAAACTTTTCTCAAGGGTTCAGGATCCCATCCCCCCCTATAAAATATTGTTCAAGTAGATTCATTTATTTTATTTGGTTATGCTCAAGTGTAGGCTTAGTAAGCCGTTGGTCGAAACAAACCAAAGTAATTGAGAAAATAAAGTTAAATGCCGAATTGCCAAAAAGTGTTGTCAGCTATAAGCTACGAATTGGGATTTCAAACATTAGCACACTTACTGGAAGAGTGGAGGGGATTGTGGACATGATGAATGAGAGGTGAGTGGATGTCCTGGGCCTGAGAAAGACCAAGTGGAGAGGGAATTAAGGAAAGGCTACATTTTGTATTGTATGAGAAATGATGAAGGAAGGAGGAACAGAATAGAATTTGTAGTGAGAGAAGGGTTGCAGACGGAGGTAGTAGAGATGAATGAAAGGATAATAGAGACAATAATTGTTAGAGGAAAAAAGGCGGAGGTGATACAAGTGTATGCTTCACAAGTTGAGTGCCCAGCAGAAGAAAAGGACAAGTTTGAGGAAGATCTAGAAAGATACATGGGAAACGAGTGGATGGTTGTAATGGGGATCTTAACGCAAAAGTATGAAAATAAAGTGGGGTTTGAGGGAGTGTTAGGGAATGAAAGATGGGGAGAGAGAAACGCGGAGGGTATAAGGTTATTGGAGTTATGTGCAAGAAT
Organism: Timema shepardi; assembly: GCA_902151425.1. Classification (NCBI taxonomy): domain Eukaryota; kingdom Metazoa; phylum Arthropoda; class Insecta; order Phasmatodea; family Timematidae; genus Timema; species Timema shepardi. The sequence goes on from CABFVX010003375.1 coordinate 52,055, forward strand.
AAAATTAAAATGGCAAACAACTGATATAAGAAGGAAAGAGAAAGCCATAGGTCGATGATGGATTACTTTCTCATAGATGTGGAAATTAAAAGGCAGACAATTAACATCAAGGTAATACCAAGTTTGTCCTTAGATAGTGACCACAGGTTGGTGGTGGCAGACATAGATGGGAATGTAGGAGAAAGGTAGTAAGAAATAAGAATACTGATGTGGAGGCTAAAAGAATGAAGAGGAAAGAGAGTTGTAACTAAGAAAAGCATGAAGGTTAGTGCACGAAGATGAGTTGCAAGGTGTACAGGTGGAATGGGAAAGGTTTAAGAACAATTTGATGGGAGCTGCAGAGGAGAGGTGTGGGAGGACAAGTGATAGATAAGAGGAAGTGGAAAGAGACACCCTGGTGGAACGACAGGGTGAAGGAAGTAGTAGAGGAGAAGAATTAAGCATTCAAAAGGAGAAGAAGAAGAAGAAAAGAGCAAAGCGAGTCATACAGGAAGCCAGGGAGTAAGAATGAAGGGTGAAGTGGGAATAACGTTGAAGACATGTGAGGAAGAAAAAAAAACTATGGATGAGAGTGAAAGAGAGGAGAATAGCAGAAGAGTAGGAAAGAGGTCCCACATGGAAAGAGGTGGAGGACGCATTAAAGAGGATGAAACAAGGAAAAGCTCCAGGTGTGGACGAACTGACTGTGGCAATAAGAGGAGCTGCATGAGAAGTGATAATACCATGGTTATACAGGATGCTGAGAGACATTCGGAAGAAGAACAAGGCACTGGAAGAAGGGAGTTATAATACCTATTTTCAAGAAAGGAGACTGGAAGAGGTGTACAAATTAGAGGGATAAACTGCTGATGTGCCATTGTACAAAAATATATTAGAAGATATTGGAAAAAAAGAATAAGAAATAAAATAGAAGGAAGGTGGAGAGAGGAAAAGCACAAACTTATGGAAGTGAGGTCTACAATAGACTTCGTCTTCGTCATACCACAGCTGATGGAAAGACAGTGCAGATTTGAGAAAGACTTAGTAATGGTATTTATGAATGTGAAGAAGGACTATGATAGTGTGGATAAAAATTAAATTTGGAAAGCGTTGGAGGAATTGTAATGAGAGTGAAAAGTGTGTATGTGGATAACAGGAGTTATGTTTATACGTGGAGTGGGAGGACAGAGTGGTTTCAAATAAAAAAATAGAGCGAAACAAGAGAGTGATCTCTCAGCACTACTATTTGTAATGGAAATGGAAATGATAATTAATCAAATGGCAGGAAAACACGGAGAGGAAAGAATGAAAGTCATTGTGTTTTCTGATGACTTGATGGTATGAGGGGAGAAGGAAGAGGAAACACAGGAACAGCTACAAGAATGTAATAAGGAAGTGAAAGAGTGGGGAAAGAAATTTAGCATGGCGAAGTGTGGAGTGATGGTACTGACAAAGAAGACAATAAGGCCTATTAGAGCTATAAAATTGGATGGAGTAGAGATTAGAAAACAACAGATTCGAGAATATATTGGAAGCATGAATGAGGTAAAGGGTGTGTGTGGACAGGATCTAATAAGAAGATAAGTGTTGTACAGGTAGTACTTTGTACTCATCGTCAGGTATAAAGCAGAAACATGGACAATGAATGTATGAGAGACTGGATAAGGAATGAAATTATCTGGAAAAAAGTGGGAGTACAGGCGATACATGAGATAGTAGAGGAAGCAAGACTGAGATGATGGTCATGCAATGAGGTTATAAAAGGAGAGGATATTAAAGATAACTAAAGATAATGATGGAGATGATGTGTAGTAGTAAGACTGCAAAGGAGATCAATAAAGAGATGGAAGGACCAGATAACAGAAAGTGTGCAAGTGAGAGAAGAATGGAAGTGATTAAAGGAGGAAAGAGAGAGGAAGATAAAGGTATTTTTTATCAAATTGACACAGCCACAGGTTGGAAACAGTTGATGATGATGATGATAAAAAACAAAGAAATGTGAAAGGCAGATTTCACAAAGAACATTTAAGAAGTAGGGAGAAGAGTAAACACTATCACCAGACATAGCCTTATAAAACAAGCTCTAAATGTCCGAGTCTATGAGGCTAATGAGTTTGAACCTGAGCTTCGACTAAAAGTTCAGGTTCAAAATTTCAATACTCAAAGGCCCCTAGTTTAAAGATAATTTAAATGGTGCCTTGTTGAACAAATATTGTGCTTACGCATCAAACACCATCCTGGTGATGTACTCCTTGGGCATCTTCGGCAGCTGGTGGGAAAACACATTCTGGAGCCCTATGAGCCAGAGGACCACCTGCTTGGAGACTGGCCGAGTCAGGGAGTTACCCACCACATGGAATTGGATGATGCCTTGCTTCTCTTCCTGCTTAGCGGCTTCATCCCGAGGTGCGTTCTCTGGGAACACCGCCTGACAAATCACCCATCACAACAATGTTACATGTTTAACAGTGCGACAATCTGGGTTTGCCTGAAAGCACGAATACAATAATAATGACACAAGAAATAAGAATTTCCCCCGCTTGTGAAAAATGACTTCATTTTTGGTTTCTCTTTAGTCTTTAACACTGGAAGTCCCACACACACATGCGTGTATCTAGAAAGTCCAGCAGTGGTATCATAAACATAAAGAAGGTTACTTTAAGGCATGTGCCTAATCCACCAGGATAAAATTATCCAATGGGCACTTCTGCATGCCCATTTTGAAATACATGCACTCGACAAGCTCAACTCCTAGATGACTGGTTTATCGTTAGAGAAAAAAAAAGCGACCATCCCTCCTTACCCCTTCCAACCATTCAAAATGGAAGGAAACTTTCAAAAAACAAATAACAAAAATGGCAGAAACTTTCTAAAGAAATAATATTAAAAACCAAACTAAACTATGTAGATAGCTACACAAAACAAAAATAGGATAAATAAAATATCCTACAAAAGTTAGTCTCTCCCCCCTTGTCCTTCGAGATGATTTTGCCCAAGTGGCTGAGAAAGAAACAGAAATGTTGCACCACGGAGATATTTACAGCGAAATATAGTGTAAATTAAATGAATTCTGAACATTATTGTGTCTATTAATCGGTCAAAAGGAAGTGTAAAATATAATCGTTTGAGACTGAACGATTATTTATTAACTAAGCGTGTTTAAGTCTCCAAGTAAATATAATAAGTATGAATACATTATGTATTTTAATATGGTTTTAACTTTATTGTAAGCTTTTATGATTTTTTTTACATCTTGATAATTTACTAGGCAACAGTTGATAATATTACTGACCTCTGGCCCAATCATGTCAACACCTTCCAGAGTCGCAACAATCTTAGTTACTACATCTTCTGGGACATCTTCAACAGGTTCAATGGTCCTCCTTTTCTTGGTTTCCGAAGCAGAAATACGTGAGCACGATGGACCATCTGCAGGTGCTGTTCTCTTTTCACCCACACTGTAGACATAAGGTTTATTTTCACACACAGCTTCAAGTTTACGGAAGATATTTCACATGTCACCTCTCACACCACATAAAGTCCGTTCACCGTAGGAATTGTTTTCTGAAAGGCCTTTTTCCCTACCAGAAATCTATTATATAGTAGGATATTGGTAGGAAAAAAGACTTTTAAGAGAGTAATTCCTGCCGTGAATGGAGTTTATGCAAGGTCGGCTCTGTGATGCTCTAAGCTTTCACCAGGAAGATTAGGATTGGATTCAAATCCCAGCTGGTTACACTGGAGGGTAGTTTTAACATTCATTCTCTTTCCAGTTACTGGTGAACTTCCTTAGTATTAATGTCCCCCATCCTGAATAGTTAAAATAATATAAGTTGAGGATATCAACATGTTCTGCAAAAAGGTCTTGTACAACAAATACCATAAAACGTGTATTTCTGGAATAAAAATAAATCCTTTTTGACACAAAGCAAAAATAAAGTTGAGAAACTCATACCAAAAATAATGTGATTTTTTTTTCTATGAAAGCCTAATTTAAACCTTGACTTTCTTACGAATGGACATTTAAGAAAATACACACATATTTTTGTGTTAAACATTTATAACCTTTTTTTTAATTCTGTTATTTTATATATAATGATAAAGTATATCAAAAGTAACAACTGTAGATACCATCACTAATTGATGTGTGAATACATGAAAGTAGGTCTAGTAACTTTTTATAGCTGTCGAATTAGATCCATTCATAAGAAAATTGGGGGTATAACTATCTTTTAATGTTGGTTTCTTCCCTATCATATTATATTATTTTACAATATTGCCATATGACTGTTTTACATTTCTAAGTGATTAGGTAACTAAATGTTCTTATAATCAAATTAAATAATGTAAAACATGATTATATAATGGTCATAAACAAATCAACACCAACATATTGACATATATATTGTTTTCAAGTTTATAAATCCACACAATTTTGTAATATTTTAAATTAAAACTACTATACAAATTAAGATCAACAACTCCATTGTGTAGCACAATATATTGTTTTTGTAGTTTGCACAATGGAGATAACGTTGCTCAAAATAATGATACGTAATGTTTTACAGTGATATGAAAATAGCTTTAGAAGATTGAATAGGCTTCAAAAGCTAACCTAACAATAAATTTGGAAAACAAATATGGTAATAGAAACATTGTTTTAAAAGTAAAATATGAATGAAGGCTGTTTACATGAATTTAATAATAATAAAAATTAAGTTATTTTATTGTGGTTCATTGTCATTAGACTAAACAAATAACATTTTGTCACCTTCACTTTTGTTTGTTCCTATCCTCCTTTCCTGTAACTTCTTTCATTTATGAAAAAATGTTAAGTACCTCAGAGTTAAAAGAAGTTAGCTTTAGATTGCTATTTACAGTTCTCTAAGAAAAATGTATTTAGATAAACAAAGTTGTTATAATGGTAATTAAAATTTTAGGGCTTAAAAATGGCGGCAGAACCTATTTTTTGAAATGGAAGGGATCCATTATCAAAAACATTTATAAATCCTGGGATTTTAGGGGTGGTCTTTGCACCCCAAGCCATAGTGAGGTCAAAAGCCCTCTCAACGATTTTTTCTTCTTCTTCAAAACATGGACACTCCTTGAGGTTTGGAATGGTATTACCCTTGAAGATTTTTTTTAAAAGTGAATTTCTCCATAAGCGATTTGAAATGATCCCTCTCTGGTAAAATTTTTGAGAATTATATGCTTTTAGAAGCTATTAAAAATGTTCCCCTCCCAGCAAATTTTGGAAAGTTGAAACCTTAAGGAAAATATTTAAAGTGGTTTTCCTCCATTTAAAAAAAATTTGGCTGCCAATCAAGTTAATTGAAGTATCCCCCAGAAGTTTGAATGTTGGATGCCTCTATAAGCTACTTAAAGTTTATTTGTAATTATAATTAGAGTTCAATGAGTTCTACCACACACACACAACCAAATAATTATATCTAGCCTTTATGTCTTAGTCATAGTTGATTAAATGTAAATAAAACAGAAATATAGTTCATTTGTAAGTCCTTAATTGGTGTCAGTTGACAGATGATTGATTGCTAGAAACATGCAAAATTCGCATTTGCGATAACATGAATTTTCACACCAATTTTACTGTTTTAATATGAATAACACAAATTTAGTTTTTTTCCAAATAAACACAATTTTGTTTTTTGTAATTTGGCATCTGCCACGTATGCAAACTAACTTTTAATGTGATAACACTGGCGAGTATATGATATACCAGGGCTGCTGTTTTTAAGGATACTACTAGTTTTTGCAGATTTTAAAGGTATAAAACAGATCACAGGGTATTTTAAGTATTTTCATGAAAATTCAAGCTTTTTTTGGAGGTTAACATTAAAAATCAAGCTTTCTACTTTTATCCTATGATACTTAAATTTTGAATTCGATAAAATGATTCTTTGATTTAGGCCTTTAAAAGTTTTCATGTTAGGTCCAAGCAAGGACAATATGTATGTACTTTGCTAAATGCGGCCATGTTTGGTATGAACATAGATTGACAATATATTATTTCAATATTGGTATTTGTAAAAATTGAGGGTAATGATATTGAAAGATCAAGTTTGACATTCCTTAGCATAAAATGTTTTTCAATTTTATTATATATATGATTTTTATGTGTTTATAAAATGGTACATTAATAAATAGTTAAATATACATTATGAACAAAAAACTTAAGACAGTGCTAAGAATTTTTTTTAATGTTACTGTATCATGGGACCGCAGAGATTCCTGTGTGAAACACATCAAATCAGAAAAACATAAAGGGGAAAGTGAGTGTCTGAAATTATTTCAAGAGGTACCAAATGCCAAGAATCGGTAATTACTTTGTTGAATACAGCCAAGAAGAAGGAGTTGTATTATAAAATATATGGTAAAATAAATGTGAGCAGGCAATTTGGTTACCATGTGAAAAAGCTGAATCAAGGATTTCATGAGGCATACAACAAAGTTCTGACTGACAACAGAACAAATCTTAGGAAAATAATCTGGCCACCATAGCAATTTTTACATTTGAGATCTAGTTTAGTTAACAATATAAGAATAGTTTATTTAACAATTGGTTTAGAATGGAGAAATAAAGAATATATACTCATTTTGGAACAAGTCAAGAATACAGTAGCACCGCTTTGAATCACGATGAAGTCATTTATTTACTGTATGGAAATAAAATTTAACATTATTACTGTGTGTTCATCAGTGATTGGAAAAAAGCACAAATGATAAAATCGCACATAAAAATTCTGCACAGAAAAAACCCCATGGTCATAAATACTCACAAGAAAAAAGCTCACATGGAAAAATGCTCACACAGAAAAATGCCCACACTAAAAATACACACATGGAAAAATGCCCACATGAAAAAATTTATAAATCAAGGTTAATTTTCAACAGAATGCAAGTTTGATTGGAGTTTTGCATTATTAAACTTTTTAGTTTCCACTTGTAAAGTGTGTGTTTGATTTATTCTTGTGAATTTATAGAGTTTTCATTCACTTTTTTGGTTCATCTTTGTAAATTTAAAGCCTTTTTTTTGGCATTTTTGGTGTCATTCTATAGAGAAGTTGACACATTTTAGGTCATCAAAATCCTGGTCCTGGTACAACAACATAGCCAATGTTTACAACAAGTGCTTAAAGTTCGAATAAAATACATAAATATATCAAAATAGAGCTATATTTTATAGTTATTATACATTTAAGTTGGATCTACATGATGATGACACTAAAAATGCCAAAAAAAGGCTTTAAATTCACAAAAATGACCCAAAAAAGTGAATGAAAGCTCTATGAATGCACAAGAATAAATCAAACGCGCACTTTACATGTGGAAACTAAAAATTTAGTAATGCAAAACTCCGATCAAGCTTGCATTCCGTTAAAAATCAACCTTGATTTATAATTTTTTCGTGTGGGCATTTTTTGTGCGAGCATTATTCCTGTGGGCATTTTTCTGTGTGGGCTTTTTTCTTGTGAGCTTTTATGGTTGTAGGTTATTTTTCTGTGAGGGGTTTCCGTGTGTGCTTTTTCATAGAATTGTGCTCACCATGTGTTAGTAAAAGGGATGTGCAAGACTCGAAAATATCTCTAGCTCATCTTTAAAGCTATAAATTAATTTTAAAAATTCAAGAAACCTAAAATAATAAATTAAAAAAACCCAAATAGATGCCCTAGGAAATTTACGAACTAACCAAGAATTTATTATTTTAATAATGCCAAAAGGACCCAAAAATATACAACACTTTTCCCTCAAAAACAGCCTTTATTAAGAAATACTTTGATTATAAATATTGTTTTTCAGTATCAAACTATAATATTATAAAATGTTATGTTATGAAATTAAATTATAAATTGTTTTCATTGCAACTAACACCACAATACATTTAAAAAGTGTATGAGCTATATTTTAAGTGTTTGCAAGAACGACGCCCTATAGGATAATCCATAGTAAGTGCCAGCACAGATGTCGAAAGGAACATTAGCACTCTATAAATTATACATTTACTTTAATATAAATAATTTACATTTTTGTACTCTCAAGGGAAGTTTCTTTGACATCACTAGTTAGTAACCTAACATTGGTGTATACATGGTTGTGTATCCAGAAGCTAAGCTACCATATTCTGAACTCGAGCAATTTTTTTTAGTGAATACTAATGTGACTCATATTGACATGAATAATAACAATTCTTTCAGCATAAACTAGCGCTTTTTGAGAAAAATAACACCACTTTTTCCCTTAAAATAACGCCACCTTTTGCATTCCTCTACTGATTAGATATTAGTCAAAACAACAAACTTTGTAAATAGTGCTGGTATGTCCCCACCTATAGCAGCTTTAAACTAAATATATGAATTTTGATTAAACTTTAAACATTTTTTAAAGTGTATTTTGATTCAAGGCCAGCTTATTAATTGAGAATATCAGAGGGGGTGAAATAAATACAGGGCGATCAAGTTTTTCTATAAGGGTAGGGGATGGGGTTAGCAATTTCTTTAACCCTCCCAGTAAAATTATTACTAATAAGCAGAGATGGGGCGAATCCAAAATTTAACAAATCCAAATCTTATTTTACCTACAAATTTTTAATTCAAATTCGAATCTTGGAAAATCCGGGAATATTGAAAATCCTTTGATATGAGGGCTTAAAGATTTGAGGCGTTGAGGTACATCCCTGCTATTATGTCAAAAAAAATTAGATGCCGTAAATGTGTTTCCTGGACAAACAAATGAATAAACAAACTCACCTCAGACCTGTACTATCACGGAGTTGTTTCTTTCCGAATCCGGCAAAGCCTGGGGACACGTTTACTGTGGTAAAGCCGCCCTTTTCGGCAGCAGGAACTATAAGTTTTTCAAATTTGACTGCCCCCACCGCAGGACTTTTGGTCTCCATGGGCACTGTCGCTGTGCTTGGAGGCTCAGGCTTGAAGTCGGGGTCCCAAATTGGAGAGTTTGTAGCAAACACTTCAGTCTCCAGCATACAAAGAAATCTACAGAAAAATATATGGTTTACTCATTTTCTATCTCCAAGAAAAAAAAACAACAACTATTGAGACAATAAAGCATTGTCAGCATGTGGATTATAAAATATTTTTAAATTGGCGAAAAGGATAAACAAAACAACATACATGCACACACAAGCACTATCACAATCACATTCATAATTACTCACACACTTACTTTCCTACTCACATTAATAGTGTAATCGCTCACACATTCATATTCACACCCACACCCTTATACTTGCTCTCATATATTCCCACCCTCACTCTTAAACACACACACAATATATATATATAACTACATTAATTGCATGTACATTCCTTTGAACATTATCATTAAACAGGAAACCCACAATAATCTAAAGTAGGGATGTTCTGATTATTCTACTGGACATTATTTCAGTATAGTACTTAAGATATTTGGGAATCAGGGCTGCCTCGAGCATAATTTTGAGCCCGGGCGAACTTAGATTTAAGCGCCCCCTCCTCTTTAACATCCTATAATCTTGAAAGAAGCTCATTACAAGATGTATGAATTTTTTAAAAAGATTATTATTTTTAGTTTTTTAAGACAACATCGGTGGTGTGGCAGGCATCCCCTAGAGCCTGACGCCTCGGTCAGTTGCCTACCTTGCTTGCTCCTTGGGGCGGCCGTGATGGGACTGGTCTGATAAAATCTGTCCAAAGTTAGTTCGGTTAGGAGTTATTACTAATCAGAGCCTGTGTTGGTGAGCTTCAAATGTATTATACTGTACCAGGGATTGGTGCAGTATTGACGGCATGTTAAAACGTAGTATGTTATTATTGGATCAGTTTTATTTTAGGTAGGTAGGTAAGCCGAGTAATTCCGGCCTTTGCATCCCCAAAGCTGGAAAGTAAGATTAAAAATGACTGATGCTATCCCATGCAGGTCACAATGGGTTACGTTAATGGTGACGTCTAGTTAAAACACCCTTGTTTGTTTGTGGTAGGTGACCTGGCGGTCTAGGGGTAAGGTGTCAGACTTCTATGCTGGCGGCCGGGGTTCAATCCTCGGTCCCGGCAAAAATTTATCTGATGACCAAACCCTTCCTTCACCTCTGACAAGACATCTTGTGAATGTGAGGAATGCCAGGCCTCCACCGTGGTTCGGATTCCACGTTAAACTGTAGGTCCTCCATTTCATCTCACAATCACCCTACCATTACACATTAGCGTAAGTGCGTATAACCCGAACGGGTAGTAAGACGCGGTGATAATAATAATAATAATGTTTGTGGTAGTCAATCCCCACCCTCGTTTTAGTAACTGTTCGGGTTGTATACATTTGTTAATTATACTGATGGAATAGGTATCAGGATGGTAGAGTTATCTAGGAAATGTACCCGCATTTGTGCAGAGGGAGAGTGAGAAATCATTTGGGATTTTTTTTTAACATTGTGTCTTACTATGGGTTGGGATTATATGCGTATGTACTAATTACGATAATAGTTTTAGGGATTATGAAGGTCATATTTAGAGGAAGTGTAGCAGCATTTGCATGGAAAACAATTTCTTAATTTTACTGTCACTGGCAGTTCAGTCTAAAAAGATAGTAATTGAATATTAGTTTCTCTCTTGAGTCTCCATTCAAGTTTTAATAAGTAACAGCTGTTTGTGAATTGTGTGTGATGGCCATTGTGTTGGGTAAGTTGTGTACACAAATTAAGCGTTCTTAAAACAAGAGTTTGTTACCAGCACACCAATAGACAGAGGGACTAAAGTGGCAAGTTTTTTTTTTACCGGTGAAGAGTAGATTGAGGAGTGAATCCTGGTTGAATGTACCGAAAATATTTTTTATAAATTAGTTTCATATTTTACCAAAGTGTAAATGTGGATACATTTACTATAAATTCTACCTTCCTTTTCCCCCCCTCTGTTAGTGTGGTAGAGCCCAGCAGAGTTGTAATACATAATGCATAGAAAGGGTTTGTTATTATCGCTACAATGACATAAATTAACATAACTAGTTTTTTTCATTCAACACCGCGTCTTACTATCTGTTCAGGTTGTATTCTTATGTACTATTTACACAAATGGTTTTAGAGATTAGGAAGGTTGTATTTATAGGAAGTGTACCCATATTTGCATGGAGGGAGAGTGGAAAACCATTTTGGAAAAATCACTCAGTACATTCAACAGATATTCCCCTCATTGGAAGTCTAGCCTACTGTAAGAGTAGCTAACGCCTTAGATCATGCGGCCAGATAATTAGACCATGCATAGTTAAAATAATATTCAGATATTACTTTTAATAGCTTTTATGTATGAAATAGAGTGCTTTAAGCTAAATATAATATGAAAACAAATTTAAATGATATAGTTGCAGGAAAATGAAATGTAAATAAAAGAACAACAACATTAATACATATCTACCAACATTTTAATATTTCAACACCTCACTTTGGTGGTCATGGGGTCTGAAGTGTCACTCTCGCAGTAGACTAAATTGCCGAGGATGGGGAGATCGAGGTTCGAATCTCGGTCAGGTGTATTGAGGGTTGTTTTTCCAAAATGGTTTTAAATGATCTCTCTATGCAGATGTGGGTACAATTCCTCTAAATATAGCCTTCCTAATCCCTAATACCAACAACATAATTAGTATATAAGAATATAGCCCAAACAGGTAGTAAGACATGGTGCTAAAAAAAATTAATGCCTTAAATGCATCTTCACACATTTTTAAGTCACTACATTTTTTTAAATCAGACTCTGAAATTTATTAATTGTGACTGTGAGATAATTTTATTCCTCCATGTATAGTTTCAAAAACCATAGTAGGTTTCATTTCTGGGAGTTTTATTTATGCTAGGGCCGACCACACATTCAAGTAATATCATTACTAGCAGCACACACTCTACTTAAAAATGTGTGTGAAAAATGCAGTTAAAATTCACTCATCTTTATGTAAGTTAAATGCAGATAATTTGAGTCTAACTATACACAGCTTACACGTTATTTATCATTCCAGAGTATTATTGGCATAGGGTTTTATGGGTGATAGATCTAATATTTTACTGGCATTTTTATGTTTAAAGCATCATAAGAAATATGTTGCTGGTTAATTTTAAACCTAAGTAATTTTTTGTCAACTTTTTAGTATTTAAAGAATCATGAAAATATGATGTTAGTATAAGACCTTTTCTATGAGAGATACCCACCTCGGTGGCGTAGTTGGTTAACGCGCTAGTCATGTTGGGCTCAACCGCTGAGGACGGAGATCGAGGTTCGAATCTCGGTCGGGTGTACTGGGGGTGGTTTTTCCTAAACAGTTTTCCACTCCCCCTTCACGCAAATGCAGGTTCACTTCCTTTAATTCATCCTTCCCAATTCCTAAGCCATTAGCGTAATTAGCACTTAATGTGTATAACCCGAATGGGTAGTAAGACGCGGTGCTAAATAATAATAATCTATGAGAGATGATCTGTTAAAAGTTACTGAACGAGATACTAAGGTGATTTTTAAACAATGCCAAATGTAGTAGAATTCTGTTAAGAACAGTATCCAAAAGTTAAAACTCACAAGCTATACTTTAATGTATTCATAAGTCAAGCCATGTGATCTGCGGCTATCATTGATGATAGATATTATCAATACCTGTAAAATAACACTAATAATACATAGTAAAGTTGTTGACCATAAAAATATATGTTGGTATTTTCTAAACCTTTCTTACTATCAGAATACTTCTATAGAAGGCCTTGAAGGGAGCCAATGAGTGGTACTTACTGTTGTTTTTTAACCAATACAATTATAAATTTAGACAAAACAGTAGATCAATAATGAAGAACACGAACAAAACATAATTTCTGTAAAAAACTAGATTAATTTTAAAATTAGTCTGAATATAAATTAAATTAATTTGGATGTGTGCCTTTAAGCAGGCAAAGACAAAAAATAAAAATGACTCAACTGATCAATTATATATAAAAAATGTTTAAGCTAATCAACAATAAAAAAAACTAATCACTTCTTTGTATCACATGCATTTGAGATAAGTCAACCCGCGATTTAGTTAAATGCAAAACCACGTTAGCGCGTTTAGATGCTGGCTATAACACCATGTGCACAATTTGTTCCAGGCAGTAAAATAAATCCTTGAAAAACCATGTAGGCTATTTTTAATGTATGTAGGAGCAATGGCGTGGCTCTACTAATGCTATTAAACTGATAGTAAAAGGAAGGAATATTTTATGTTGCGAGTTGAAATAAAGTCGACTAGAGTGCAATAAAACAAACCCACAACAAAGGACATTACCTTTATCAAATAATAGAGCCACTGGTAATGTTATACAAAGGTATAATCTTATAAGCAATTAAGATTATCACATGCATTAACTTTCAACTGGTTTATTTCCGGTGTTATCATGTTCTCCAGTGTAACACTACAGGAGTATCCAAAACTTTAGAAAATTCGAGAAGTAAATACTTAACCAAACTCATTCCTGTTTTTTCTGTGATCTGTGTTTTACTCTCTTCTGCTGAGGGTGATTGATAGACCCTGAAACTGTCATAATTATTGTCTTTTGTTGTGTTTCTAATGGTGAACTTTTAGGACTGCAATGTTATGGTAAGTATGTAGGCCTTGCTCTTCTATCCTCTTTTAAATGCTTGATTTAAAAATATATCAATAAAATATACATGCATTTCTTAGTACTATTTGTTAGAAGTAACATCAAAATAATCTAATCGCCCTGTATTTGACAAATGGCCATTAAGAATGAATTGACTTACTTTGGGAAGTGCGTGAGAACAAGGATCCTCTTCTCGGGTGGCATTCTGTCTCTTTCGCTATGACACTTGTCCATCAGTTGGCTGTAGACTGAGCGAAACACTGCCCGCAGCAAGGTACGTCCAAACACAAGAGTTGTGTCAAAGTGCGGCAAAGAGTCGCAGAATGCAGGAACATGGCAGAAAACGAGCCACCTATAATAAGCAAATTTATTTTTTACATCCATTATCGTTTCCAGCCTGTACCCTGGGTCAGCTTTTTATTAAAGCTATATAATTTCCACTACCGGCTTGGTAGGCCTGTCGTAGAATAAAGCAAACGTATTGGCTTTATAATGAGCCACCCGTAACAAATTATGTACTGTATTTATATGATCAATCTGTAACACAAAATGTATTTAATGAGCCACCTCTAACACAGCAGGTACTGTTTTTATAATGAGCGTCCCGTAACAAAACATGTACTGTATTTATAACAAGCCACCAGTAACACACATATATTCTTTATAATGAGCCACCAAAAACACAACATGTAATGTCATTAAAATGACCCACATGCAAGATAACATGTAATGGCTTCAAAATGATCCACATGTAACACAACATATAGTGTGTTTATAACGAGCAATCTGTAATGCATGTAGTGTATTTATAACAAGCAATCTGTAATGCATGTAGTGTATTTATAATGATCCACATGTAACACAACATGTAGTGTATTAATAATTATCCACCTGTAACACAACATGTACTGTATGTATCTGCCTGTAATACAACATGTATGTTACCATAAGTATAACCCTTACTCAGTCGTACCTTGAGTGCGCTTGTACTGTTCCTACAAACCAGTATCCCTACTAAAGAGACTGCCTTGTCGGCCATTATACCGTTGCCAGTGCCACTACCACTTGGAGGTAAGGCGGTGCACCAACACACCAACTAATAGTTTTCGATAAGGACAGATCAGGAAATGATTGTCAGCTTAGTAAAAACGGAAAATTGTTATAACAAGTGAATCATTTTGTGTATCTGGGCAGAATGTTCTGTAAAAATGGATAGATGGTGAAATATACAGACGGGTGACTGCATCTCGAAGAGTAGTTGGATGTATAAGGACTGTTGCTAAGAATGACGTAGGTTCAAATGAGGCAAAAATGACAGTATATAAAAGTGTGTTAGGTAACGCCAAGATTGTTTTATGGATGTGAAGTGTGGGTTTGTCAGGAAAACCACAAGAGCAAGGTGATTGCGGTAGAAATGAAATATCCAAGAAATATACGTGGAAAAACTCGTATGGACAGAGAAGAGTCAATAATGAGTGGGTGCTGAAGGAGTGCGATTTGAGAGGAAATCCAATAGATTAACGTGAAAAAAGCGTATAAAGTTGGTTTGGGCAAATTAAGAGGATGAGTGTGGATTGAGTGATGAAGCCGAAGGTAGAATGTGTAGATCAAAAGGAAGGTGTAAGCCATGTAAGAGGTGGCTAAATGTTGTAAATGAATGTGTGAAAAAATAGAAATATTAAGAGTTTTAAGAATCTAAGAGCATGTATTAGTCGTTATATGGATGTTGTTGAAGCCAAGGGAATATGAAAGGGTAAGTAAGTGTGGGGAAAGTTAGTGAGGATGGATTAAGTACAAAGTTGTTGTTTTTTGAGCTATATGTACAGTTTCTTGCCTACCCCATGAGGGAATGGAGTGATTAGTTATGTATATATGTATGTGTATTTCACGAAACATAATTTTCTCTGGAAACGTTACCTATTTTGGGAATTTGAAACTTATTTTTTGTAGTGGGTTGCATCTCATCTTTAAACACCTAAGCAATCTAAGTAATTTCACACTTAAGACACCAATGGACCAATTAAAAAGAAACTAAATAAAATATTTAAAAAATGAGCAGTTCACTTTATGAGGCCTCTCATCTATTTGCTGATAGCACTTTCTCTTCTGATGATAAGGTTATACATTTAGTAGACTATTAGTTCCTGAACAAACTTTATTTTCATTTCAAAATAAACTTTTCTTGTTTCTTATTTTCTATCTATATACATAATTCCAAGGACCGTTTTAATCCACATTATGGCAGGCATATTCCTACTGGCCATTTTCGTGAATAAACCAAATAGGCTATGTTGTAAAGAGTTTAAAAAATCATATGTCTAAAAGAATACAATTTCAAAGGTTTTTGTTTTATTGTTATAACTATAAAATTTGCCGACTAAAACATAAATACATAATAAGGGAAATCCTCTCTTAGCTTGTCACTATATTACAGGTAGTCAACAACATTAAGGAGATTTTTTTACTTCTTTGTCCAATGACAGCAGTGTTAGATTTTAACGCTAGTCGCAATACTGGCTTTGTTCTAATATTTGTTCCCATAATTATTTCCAGAATACTTTCTTTCTATTTATACAAAATATTACTATTATTATTACTGCGTCTTACTACCCGTTTGGGTTGTACTCACTTACGCTAATGAGTAATGGTAGGGTGATTGTGAGATGAAATGGAGGACCTACAGTTTAACGTGGAATCCGAACCACAGTGGAGGCCTAGCATTCCACACATTCACAAGTTGTGATTAATACAAATCATGTCAGAGGTGAATGAAGGGTTTGGTAATCAGATAAATTGTAAATACAAAAATGCTCAAATGGAGAGGACCACATTTCAATTAATTTAAATGAGCCTTTGTCACCCTCCTCCTTGTGTGGGCCTATGTTTGTCAGGATGGGTTGTGGCCGAGGATAAGGGTGGTGACAGGATATATGACTGTAAACCCTGGTACCTTGGGCACAGCAGTAGCCCTTCAGCAAACATACTTGGCAAACAGGCATCCTAGCCCGCAGAGCTCTCAAAATGGGTAACATGACCTTACTAGGTTCAATAGTTAATTGTGAGCCCAGTTAGCTTGATAACTTTACTTTTTATTCTGCCTTCTGGCCTGATTTGCCGGGAGGAATGCTGACACTCTTTATGTTGTCAGCGAATATGTTCTATTTATTACTAACTAATCAAAAACAAAAACACTTTGCAATACATGTTTTGTCACTTATAATCCACTAAACAACAAGTGTTAAACCAACACACGTTTCAATTTATGCCGTGTCGATTACACCTAGTTGAAGAATGACACCTGGACACAGGAATCAAACCCAGGACCTTTGGCTTAGTGCATCAATGCTCTACCACTGAGCTATACAGGAATTATCCAGTGTTCAGGGTGGGTTTTCAAGCCATTGGTTCTGAATATGATTGCATCAATATTCAATTTTAACTTTAGATAATAAACAATATTATGATAAAAACAAGAACAGCCGATACAGACCCTTAGTCAGAGGAAAGATTTGGTTTATCTTAACATCATAAAAACATCGAGAGCATTTGCCAACAACTCCAATAATGCCCTATCTCAACTTGGTGCAATGACAGTTGAATTTTACCATTTCTGGTTTCCCATTTTCTTTCTAGGCAAATTCTAGTGCAATTAAAACACCAACTTAATAAGATTTCTTTAAATTTGTGTAGGTTATGGTTAGCAGAGAAGGTTGTAAGCCATATACACTATGATAAAATACTCAATTCAAACAGTGAAAACTTCTTTAATAACGAGACCTTAATTTTAAATTGTAACAAAAGATAGTCCTCCTAGACACCATCCTGGTATCAAAGACTATCTTGAGCATTAGTTTGAGTTTGAGTTGAATTTTAAATGATATTCAAAATTGATTCAAAATGTGTTTCAAAAATCAATCAATTTGAGTACTCCAAATTTTCCATTTTGTATCAACAATTTTGAGTTCAATCAATTATAATTAATTTTAAGGTATATTTTCCTGTTTATGGATTATACAGGGAACTATTACATACATTTTACTTGAAATAGTGCTCTTTATTACTCAAACTCAAATAAAATTCTATGTTATCATTCAAACTCAACTTGAAGTGAAAAATGCTTATATTCCATTCACGGTAGGAATTACTCTCTGAAAGGTCTTTTTTCCTGCCAATATCCTACTATATAGTAGATTTATGGTAGGGAAAAAGGCCTTTCAGAAGTCAATTCCTACGGTGAATGGAATATACATGCACACCTTTAGTATAAATGAACGAGTGTGAAATGTAACAATCAAGTGGGTTGAATAACTTTATCTAAAGAATGGGGGGAAAACATTAAGCCTATGACCGAAAGCAAGGTACCTGGTGTAATTTATCTTGTAAGCAGACACCTCATCTACCGTCGCTACTTGTCGTCTTGCGCTTGGTGCCTCAAAGTTCCAATGATTCAAGCAATGAAGGAACATCTTGGCCAAGTCATTGAGTGTTTGAAATTCCTGGTGAGTCACAGAATTTAACATTATTCGTGACCAGTTTATTTATGACAGTCATGAAATTGACGTTATTTTTGCCATATCATGGCAGGATCACCGAAATTAGAGAAAAATTAGGAATGTGCAAATACTCAAACAATTGTGTCTGAATAGTCACAAATTTTAGTTTGAATTGAATTCTGTAGTTGTTTGAACATGACACAAGGATTTTTACAAAACTTGAAAAATCTGAGTACTTGGAATTTTGTATTTTATCTCAAAAGTAAATTTAAATAAGTACATTAGCACTTAAGATGCCACTATTTTTCTTATGCAGCATATTAGACCATACTTAAAACTAAAAGATTTGATTAAAAAGAGAAAAAGAGAGCCTTTGTAGCTCCTCTGCCTCAGGACATAATGCTCACTCAATAAAGCTATGGTTTTACACTTAAAATTTGTTAATAATACAATCTAATTTAATTTTAGTGTCTCTCAAAGGTAAGCAAGATTTATACATGATTTTTTTCTTAAATCTACACATTTTGATTAAGATGGGATACAAATTTAACAGTGATAAGTTATTTATACACAGAGCTATGGATTTTTTTCTTAAATACTGCACTCGTTCCGCAGAGGCTCGGAAACAACATTTATACACACTTTTCTAAAAATTTACCATTTTATATCTCAAAGTATGTGGCCGAGGGAGAATTTCTTTTACATGGATTAGTAACTTGGTGGTAATAACAAGTAAAAAAAAGTTTCATGAAAATCTGAGGTGGTGGGTGTTATCATCAAATTTAGCTGGGTGATTTGATGTGGAAGGACCCTCATCCTATTAATTTCAATTAATATATGGACAAACAATACCCTATTAGTTAGGTAATTTCTCAACCCTTAGCCCATTCTATCGTCTTTGTTTGCCCAGATGTTCCCTGGTGCGGGCGTGAATCAATGTTTCTTTTAAATAAGTTATAATATTGTAATGCCATCTATAAACGAACCACTTTACTTTTAGCCATTTAATGGGGCCTTTATGAATCGACCGAATATATCAGGATATGACATAAAATAAATTATATATAGAACAGAAAAAACATCCTGTCTCGAGTCGTTAATTCATCACTGTGAAGGAGGAAACCCACATTTCACCAATAATAAATTTTTCGGCCATGCCGAGAACTGAGCCCGGGTCCCTTAGCTAGGTGGACAGACATGCTATCGACTGAACTAAGGTGTCAGAGGAAAATTCATCAAAGTGAATTGGGGTTTCACATTGATGAACTAAATGCTGGGGCTCTGGGTGTTGTGTCAATCCGAGATTTAAGTTAATTTAAGAGTTGTGTGAAGATTGAACAGTCTGTTCAGAAAGTGCACATTAAATACCTCAATAAACTTCTTTTTTTTTAAATCGCCATAGCCAAAGAACGTTAAATTGCCTAGCCTATAAATCTGTCAAGCTTGAGCTCAAGTTTATATCTAAGGCTGGACTTAAATCTCAAAGATTTGAGTACTAACTGATCTGTTTTTTTTATTATTTAATATCAATATTATGTTAAGTTTATCAAAGATTATTTAGTTTACTATATACTTACTCTGGGAATAAGATGCCCAAATTTGTGGGTAACAAAATTTGTTACGCTCTTTGCAATACTTGGCCGTTCAAACGGTGGGTGACCGAGTGGCCCTTCGATTGTGGGTTTTGTCAATGTCAAGATACATTTTCTAAGAACCTAAAGAAAGAAAATAATAAAACTTTCAAAATATGATGTATACCTATGTTTACATACAGAAAGAATAGATCATTCTTTTTACAATAGTTAAATGTTATTGTTTAGTATGAATATATCAACTGAGCCAGGTATGCTATATGCATTGTTTTAATTAGTTATTTTAATTATTGCTAGATGTCAGCACCGCAATGATTTCTTGTCATTTGCTTCAATTCCTCCACGCCTCCCCTAATGGTTCTAGAATCGTTTGTCCCACGCTTTATTATCATACACGTGGAAACTAAACGTTTATAGCCTCGAGGCACACAGCAATAATCTCTCTCGTCTGAGATAATTAAGTACTTCTTAAGAAACAAGATTGGGCGCCCAAGTCATCATCTCTTCGCTCCAGGTATTTTCATTCACAGTTTGCAAATGTTAGTTAATTGATTTGTTTTATGTGTGTTCGATAATTCAATGCAAGTATGAAAAATCTCGTCTCTTAACACCGCACAGTCATTATTTTACTTTATGTGACATGTTCACTATACCGTTCCTTAAATAATATCTGAAGCAGTGATAATTAATTTTCATTGAACTCCCACCAATGGAAATGGAGACTGGAGATCAAGGTTAAAATACTAGATGGGTGTGTTGTTATTAGCACCGCGTCTTACTACCCGTTCGGGTTATACGCACTTACGCTAATGTGTAATGGTAGGGTGATTGTGAGATGAAATGAAGGACCTACAGTTTAACGTGGAATCCGAACCACGGTGGAGGCCTGGCATTCCCCACATTCCCAAGTTGTGATTAATACACGTCTTGTCAGAGGTGAAGGAGGGGTTTGGCAATCAGATAGATCTGTGCCGAGTAGATGGGTGTGATTAAGGTCGTTTTCCCTAAATAGTTTCCCAGTCTTAACATAAATGTAGGTACATTTCCTCTCAAATTCTATCTATTCATTCAAATGGGTCATAAGAAATTGTGTTAAAAATAAAATAATATATCAGGGTGTCCAGTCAACCTATAATTTAAAAATTACCCGACTTTTTCTAAGTTTTCCGGAGACAACTACCAACTTTTCTGGAGCCAACTACCAACTTTTCTAGCCACTATATATGAATATTAAATATATTACCAACTTACTTAATCACTATGGTATTAGGAACTTGAAAGTTCATTGCCGCATTTACAAAAGTACGCCACATATCCATATCTTGAGCTAGTACTATCCAGTCCACCTCACTACATCCTATCTCTTTCAGGTCCATTTTAATGTTACTCTCCCATCTTCAACTTGGTCTTCCCTACGATCTCTTCCCATTGGGTTTACCAGTAAACACCCTGAGCACGGTTCTAGATTCTTCCATTCGCACTGCATGTCATGCCAACCATAATCTACGAAACTTGATTATCCTTACAATGTCTCGTGATGAGTACAGGGTATGTAACTCATCATTACAAATAAGTATTATACAAACATAATTTTATTAAGATCACATATTATTGTAATAATATTTTTAGACACAAACACATTCTGAAATGGTATCACTCTATCAAGGGGTTAAAGGAGTTCAGCCTAAAGTGATGGGATATTGGAAGAGACACAAAAATATTACAAGATATATTTTAACAAACTTTTACTTGGAACATCAAAAATAATGTAACAAAATATTTTTAAAGTTCACTACATAGTCTCTTTGAACATATTATCCATACGATAGATAAAGCTATAATGAATATTTTGGAAAAATGGATTGCTTTGCCATTTATATGTGTATAATGGTAAATTATGTCAATTTTAATATGAATTAACGATATCCAAATTATACTTTTTTTTTACTTTGTAGCAGAAGACATTTTGTTGAAAGTACCATAAAAAAATAGTTCCAAGTGCACCACTATAGTCATCTTCCTAATATTTTGATATCAAATCAAAGTTCCCACCCCAGAAAAATTATTTCCATCCACCAAAGATGAATGATAAAGGGGAAGTAATATAAGTGTTTGAACTTGATAGATTAGAAAATCATCTCCAATAAATATGCCCCGAAGAGGGTGACATTGATACATTTCGTAACCATTACTTTGTCTTGCCCCGGGGATAGGTACCATATTGATACATCATGAAATAAATCTTCCCTAACTTATTATGAGGTGAACGACAAGTTGGTTTGTCACAAAATGGGCACCTTTAGTTTACAACTATTCGCGACAACTATTGACATTATTTCATGTTTGACTGTTACATAGTCTGACTTTATGCCTCAACAAATATAAAATTTGTTTACACTTTAAAGTGTTAAATTATACTGAATTAAATGAAAAGCAACTCAAATTAGTTTCAGATGAAATAGTATATTATTTATTTAAGTACAGAAGAGAAGTAAATCTTAGTTACGTGCTTTTACAAATGAATAACCGCGATGCACACATACGTGACACGTTCTTCTCACCAATTACATTTCTATTACAGTTCTTAAAGCATGACCACACTGCACACACACATACACGCGTGTGACATCTACAAACATATAGGTAGGCACACGTTGTCCACAGTGCCGTTTATTTCGATGGCGAACAATGTACAGCTTAAAATACTGCCCTTAGGCACCCCATTTTCTTGAACAAAATCAACGGATAAGGTATCATTCAACCTTACCCGGAAGTGTCCAGCTGACATAAAATTAGATATAAAAACAGAGAGGTTCCCTCAGAACCCCGAATTAAAGTGTTTTCAATATGCTGTTCCGCCAGGTGGTGTTGTACGCTTTCTCCAGATAATTACAATATTTGGTCAAAACAAATATTAAAAGCCAAAGTACTCAATTTATTGTCAATTCTATTCTGAGCTTGTATATATATTATAAATCTATATGGAAAAAAAAGCCGAGGTACTTGACTTGCAAGTTAATAATAAAGTTATAAATAAACACAATGAACAAAATATTTTTTGATAATAAAACAAGTAACAAAAAATATTTGGTCTTCGATTCTGCTTCAAAAACTTCATATTTGATTCAAGTTTGATTCGAGAATATTTAATTCATTCGAGTCAAGTTTTCTTTTAATTGAAAAAGTGGACTACCCACACCCCTATTTTTTCCTTAACAAATTCTGATACCTAAATCAAAATTTTTACTATATTTGGAAGAAGGTATCAGAAATACGGATAGAAACATATAAGAGCCATGTTGTGTTCGTCCCTATTATTTGCTTTTATCCACCTTTCCTATACCTTCTTCCAAAGATAATACAATTACCTCATAAAGAGAAAAGAGGTTTTCCTTATAGAGCTAAATCCAAATTTGTATTTGTATTCAACAAAATCCAATAATTTTATTTACCACAAATCAAGGTCTCTAGCTATTGGGTAGTGTGACCAAAAAGTTAGATTTCAGTTAGATCTTATTGAGACATTAAAAGATCGTCTTACACAAAAACAGTTTAAAATTGTTGTGAGGCACATTAATCTAATTTATTCTTCCTACAATGTAATCAAATTCTCAGACTCAACTTTGGCTGACGATGCATGGTAGAGGGGTGGAAAGACAACAATAATGTCACACGTTGACTTTGAGAATTGAGCTTAGAATGCTTAACTGTGTTAACGAAGATTTGTGATGTGTATTGACTGGAAGAAAAATGTTATTTCGACTATTGTAAATAAATGTTAAGTATTTTGTAAAAAATGTGAAAATTCCGTAACTTTTCCCCTGTTTTAAAAGTTTTCCAGTTCAATGGAAATGGTGTACATTTTTTTACCTTTCCTGTACCTTCTTCCAAATATAGCAAAATACCTCAAAGAGCAAAAGGAGGTTTATATTTTATATTCACATTCAGTGTCAATTTTCTTGTGTTTGTCCTTTATGTTATTCTTTTTACATTTTCCTATCTAAATGTCCTATTATTCTTTACACATTTTTATCTCCTCCATTTTATTTGGTTTCCTTTTTTAGGAAGTTGCTTTGCGCGTTTCACACTCCTTCCTGGTGAGTTTCGATAGAATGAAACCTAGGTAAGGGGATTGAGCAGTAATGATTGATTTTCTTCAAGAGCCAGCCATCACCTGTCATCATCTGTAAAGTGTGAACTGTGTTCTTCTTTTCACTGTACTGGCCATATTGTGTTTGTTCCTTTTATGTGTTTCTATCCAGTAGAGGTGTACAAAATCCATTTTTTCCAATTTGAAGCAAACTCGAATCGAATATGTGAAATATTCTCGAAAGCAAATCGAAGTTCAAATATTTTTTAGTCATCTTATGATTGAAAAAATATTATATTGTAGTTATTTATACATAACTTTATGTATTAAAATGACTTGAATTATTTATTGCACATTTGTTTGTAATACTTCGTTTTGATATGCTAAATAAAGTTATTAACATAACTTACAAGTCAATTATTTAATTTTATTTTTCATATGAATATTAATTTCTAAAGTATACAGAAACTCAGAATGGGATTGTTTGACTACAAATTGAGTATTTTAGCTCTCAATATTTTAATTGGTGAGGCTCAGTAACTGTCAAAGCTGGAATTTTTTTTGAAGCGAAGTTGAAGCTGACCCAAGTCAAAGTTTCAAAGCTTCACACACCCTTATTATCTACCTTCTCTGTACCTTCTTCCAAATATAATACATACAATACACATATTGATAAAAGTTGAACTAGGATTTTCAAGAGTATGCCAATTGTGGTATTGTAGCTTTTTTTCTATTTTGTTTTGTGTGTACAAACTACTTATCGTTAAAATTGACCAAAATGTTGCTTTTGGTCAACTTTTGTTTTAAAAATCGAATAAAAAAGTTACTTATTTTGAGCCCTGCATAGTAGTAATTAATTATTTTATAGTTGTTGAAATAAAAATAATTATCTATACTAAGTCTTTGAACAACACTAACCTTAAAAAGATAATAATATACTCTTTTTGTGTCTGCATCTTCTTCTCGATGCATGCTCATAAAAATATTTTCGACATCTACGACCATCCCCAACAGTCTGTTGATCTCTTCTTCTGTTAGCGAAGCCAAGTGACAAACGTGACTTTCTAAAAGAATAAAAATAACAACCAGTTAAAATTACCTATACTCAACTATATAAAAGGAATGTGCAAAACTTCAAAATGTTGAGGGCCGGATTTACTTTGCTTCACCTCCCACACACTTGAAACATTCCAAAACAAGAAGAAAATTTTGATATTCTATGAACAGGTTTGAAATATTTCATGACACACTCCAACATAATATGTAGTTATTTTTAAAACAGCCATAAAAAACAGTATTTTGACACCAACTAGATGGTAATTCAATGACATTTATAACATAAGCAAGGATAAATTTCAAAATGTCAGCATAGAATAATATAGTGGTGATTTGTTTTTGTTTTCTCTCTCTAATACGTAGATGTATGTGATAGATCATTTAAAAATTAAAAGTCGTGTTTCATGACACCAGTAAAACCTTGTTATCCCTCGCGTCATTGTGTTCAGACACATGTGGGTAGAGGTAGGAGAAATGTCGGTGAGAGTGTCCCAGCAACGTGAGTTGCGGTGGAACATGAGGAAGTCTTGAGGTGGGGCGGGAGGGTGCTGGTCCCAGCAATGTGAGTCAAGGTGGGAGGTAGGTAGGCTGATTGTCCCGGCAACATGAGTGGTGGCGGAACAGAAGGATGTCCCGGCAACGTGAGTCGCGGTGGAACAGAAGGCTGTCCCAGCAACGTGAATCGCGGTGGAACAGAAGGATGTCCCGGCAACGTGAGTTTCGGAGGAACAGAAGGTTGTCCCGGCAACGTGAGTTGCGGTGGAACAGAAGGTTGTCCCGGCAACGTGAGTCGCGGTGGAACAGAAGGCGGTCTCGGCAACGTGAGTCGCGGTGGAACAGAAGGCGGTCTCGGCAACGTGAGTCGCGGTGGAACAGAAGGATGTCCCGGCAACGTGAGTCGCGGTGGAAAAGAAGGATGTCCCGGCAACGCGAGTCGCGGTGGAACAGAAGGATGTCCCGGCAACGCGAGTCGCGGTGGAACAGAAGGCTGTCTAGGCAACGTGAGTCACGGTGGAACAGAAGGCTGTCCCGGCAACGTGAGTCGCGGTGGGAGGTAGGGTGACATTGGGAAGGGAGAGAGTTAAAACAATATTGCTCTTTGGTAACATAAGACAATTTAATAGCGCTTTCAAACAGGTGGCACACCCAGGTTGGGTAGCCAATCTTCGACTGACCTCTGACGAGGAATCATTGTGTTAAATACCCTACACTGTTGCTTGGCCTTGTCCAATGGGAGAAAAGGGAGCTTCCCATTGGCGCGTGAAAACGTGAGCGATAGTGGCCGCAAAGCAAGCCAATAGAAAGAGGAGTTCTCAATGACACTGAGCACAGTGTGGAACTCATCACGGATGGCTTAGAGAACATGAAGTGTGGAGTGGTCCAGGCAGTATAGAGGGTGGTTGGTGTGGCCTGTGCAAGTGTGGAGGAAAGATACAAGTGCCGACTGAGCAGTGAGGCACAACAATCTTATTCCCAACTTTTATTTTATTTTCCATGTTTCAAGTTTACTTTTAATTTAAAAAGTGACTTTTACGTAAACAAAAAGTCTTAGCTATGTTTAATTAATGTGTATTACACCAAAGAGGTTAGACTGTTAAGGATGTAACTAAAGGTATAATTGAATCACAAATAATTATCCTTTAACACCTAATAAAGACTAAATATATGAGCCCAAGACAATTTGAACTAAATATTATCGGAGATTGAGATACATCTTAATGCTTATATTTATAAAAGTGTTGTCAGATTACATTGAGACCGATATGAGAGCTGGTTTAGGAAAGTGGCAGTGTGTTAGATTTTTGCATGAACATTACAGACCACTAGTAGTCAGTATTTATTTGTTGACGGTCAACAATTAAGAGCTTAGCTCACGACTCACTAATAACCATTATATAGGTTTTGAGATTATGCTCAAGCTAGAAATCGTATCAAAGTGCAGTTTTCTACACTCTCAAGATGAAAACTGCAAAACTGGAATAAACTTAATAGTTTAAAAAAAAAATTAAATACAATAATGTTTCAATTCTGTTGTACTTTTTTTTAAAAAAAAAAGAGTGAAACTGTTACATTGTTCTAAATTCTCCTCATGGTGTCTACTCGACATGACCAATGACATTCCCAACTTTTTTCCTGATCATTTCCAAAAATTATCAATACAAAATTATGTCACAGCCCTTTACAACCCTCCACCCCTTTTTTTCTCCCTTCCCATTTTTTCATTAATCTTTTTTTTTATGAATAGTAATAAGTTTTAAAATTTAAATAAACAAGTTTTTTTATTTGTATTAACATAGTCTACAGTGCTCATACCACTTCTTTGGTGCTGACCTACAGCTCACAGCTGACATCTGACAGCTCTGAAAAGTAACCAGACCAAATTATGTATCCCTACGCCAGACCATATGATCTGCAAAACCATGTGTTTGGCAGCTGTCACTTCTGACAGTCAAATTTTAAGTTTATACAAGAAACCTCTATGACTGTTTTATTTATTTTCTATATATTGTTGACCTTGTTATGTTCATGGCCTAGTATAATTAATTTTTTCAAGAATATAATATTTTTTTTTAAAAATAGATTTAATCCCATATCAGTTTTTATTGTAATAAATAAAGTTTAAATAAAAAAATCAAATTTTCTTATAGTAAATTATAAAAAAAATCAATTTTTTTTGTTAATATTAGTATTATTAAGAACATTAATAAATGTGAAAAATCTGAATATCAATTACTACAAATAGAAAAAAAAGTCAAACATTTTTAAGAGTATTACAACATGTTGGTGACCTGGTGGTCCAGGGGTAAGGTGTCAGACTTCTGTACTGGGGGTCCGGGGTTCATTCCTCAGTCCCGGCACAAATTTATTTGATTTCCAAACCCTTTCTTGACCTCTGACAAGATGTGGATTAATCACAACTTGTGAATGTGTGTAATGCCAGGCCTCCACCGTGGTTCGGATCCCATGTTAAACTGTAGGTCCTCCATTTCATTTCACAATTATCCTACCGTTACACATTAGTGTAAGTGCGTATAACCCAAATGGGTATAAAGACGGTGCGATAATAATAATAATATCAGAAAACATTCTAAAGAAGTTTAAAGTAAGGAGTGGTAATAAAGTTAAAACTTAGATAGAAAACTCATAAATAGTTATATGAATTATTTGACTTTTAATATTAAAAAAAATTGATTTTATTTTGCTTTGCTTTTAATGAGCTACAAAATATAAAAAAAAAAATCTACAATAAAGTGATTAACACCAACTGAATTAAAACATGGCTTGACAAGTCTAAAATTCACATATAATATTAAAATTTTATTTACAAAACTTGGATAAAACCAATTAAGGACAAAAAGAAAGTTTTGGTGTTGTGACTAGACATCCTTGATATAGAGATACTTAAAGACTTTAGTGTATAAATCTATTTTACAAATTAGCTTAGATAATAAGATTGATTTTAAAAATGTGGAAATTACAGTTGTGAAAGTGTTTAAACACTTTTTGGAGTGAAAATGCCTTTAATGTGTGTGCGTTGTGTAAGCTTGTATGAGGTTTTCACTAACCTGTACAGAATGATATGGAGCATTGTTAAGAAAAATAATGGAAGGTTCCTCGAGGCTAATCAGTAGCTGGTTTTTCATCCAGGTTTCGAAATTTTCCCCGTTCATTTCCCCGTGATAATCTCCTGTGGTCTTCTTTGATGCAAATAATAATTCAGCACCTTCCACAAAGCCCTTTCTTGAACCAGCATGCAAAACTATAAAGCTTTTGCCATCATTCGTCGACCGCCTCTTACAAGTAAATGTTGAATTGTCTTGCCAAAACGACAGATTAATAACTTAACCAAAGTTTTACACAACCTCAGGCTTGTGCTCTCCTTTACAATCTGTTATATTATATTGTTTTAATATGTAGGCCTATTTATAATGACTTTAAATAATTTAACAAACAAAAATCAATATCCTAGAAAATATGTTTAGGCCTATAAAATAAATGTCAATGACAAATCAAAAACTATCCTAATTAACAAAAATCTATTTCATATTCACTCCTCTTAAACAGTTTTAACAATATATCAATATCAATCAATATCCTAGAAAATATGTTTAGGCCTATAAAATAAATAACAATGACAAATCAAAAGCTATCCTAACTAACAAAAATCTATTTTAGATTCACTCCTCTTAAACAGTTGTAACAAAGTTTCTAATAAAAATACAATAACTTATAACTTGAAGTCTTAGTCTGGTATTTATTTAATAAACACTAGATAAAGACTCGAAAGTAATTTTTATTACACTTCACAGATTTTTTTGGAATATAAAAATTTTAAAACTCGAGGTTTGGCCTAGAGGGCAACACAACACCATCTTGGGGTTAAAAGATTTATTTTATAGTCTTGATAGACTTAAATTTTCGAATAAAGTATATAGATCACTGAGAAACACTCGATATTTTATTTTATCACACGCTTTAATGTTATATTAGATAAATAATTATTCAAAGATCACCAAAAAATCCGTTTATTTTCCGAGGATAACACGCTCACACAACGAAATAATATTCACAAAAGAACACACAGATTACTAACTAGCCAAATTAATGTTCAAAAAAGACACTGTACTATTCAAATTAGTAATAAAATTATTAACGGGTAGCATAGACACGCATAAATACCAATAAATAGTACTAAACTATATAAAGTATTTTGTTCAACTTGTTGATTGACGCACGTGGTTCTAATAACTTTATTTTATACGATAATTCAATGTTATACTGTATTTTAAAAGTGTAATATTTTGGTTATGAGAATAACCGTTTAGTTCGTAGCTTAATATTGAAGTTTTCTTTTGCTGTTTAATTAAAATTAATTATTAAAAGCAAGAGGACGTTAAAAGTGGCCTTATTTCTTGTAAACAAAGATGGCCACTGGGTAAAAGCCAGTAGATGACGTAGAATAAAAGGAGGTCTTCTGGAAGTGATTCGGCCATTGTGTTAATACTCGTTGTTTACAAGATTTAAACTTTATATTATTTCACAAACATTTTGAATGTTATTTCCTCTTTATTATCACAAACCATTTATTTATGTTAAAGATATACGAGGGCAGCTATAAAAATATTAATATCTGAATATAATAACATTAAATGTAGAATTTCACGCTCTATTTAACCGGTAATTGCCACAAGAATGAAAAGAAAAACTAAAATGAAATCACTAGACTTTTTTTTCTTACATTTGATTATGAAAAGAGAAATTATACTGTAATCTTTGAGGAAGTATTGTTAAAAGTGATTGATAATATTTTTAGTAATTATAATAGTAGTAATTAGTAAATAATAATTGTTTCCAAATATGGTGACAAAAGTTATTTTTAGACAATGGTGGCGTAACTGATACCATTTGCTAGCTGCTGCTAGCTGTCATGTAAAACCACAAAAGTGGTAAGTCCACTGTACTAGGAATTATAAAATCATAACACATATTACACAACCACAAAAAAAAAAGTTTTAATTACATTGTAATTTAGTACATTTACTAATTTAATGATTATTATAATTCATATTTAGAGTAAAACAACATTTTCCTGTTTTTTTTTAATTTACCAAATTTCCAACTTATCCCCATTTTTTACTGGTCAATTCTAGTTTTCAAGAATTTTCTCGGATGGTAGACACCCTGGCCACTGTTATTAAAAGTAAAATACAGAAAACCACACCACAATGCGACACAACATTTGGTTTGAGATGTATTGTCTTCCCAAGTTAGGTTCTATCTTTGCAATGAAACAGGCTCTAAGAAGTTAAACATCACAAATTTATGAAAATGCTTACTATAAATTGATGGTGGAATGTTAAATGAATTATATTTCTATTCATTTTTATAGATTGGCTAATATTATTATTTTTAAGTTCAATAGGATATTTTAATTTGTTTAAGGACCAGTTGATGTTAGCTCAGTAAATTCGATATATTTACATTAACTCAATGTTGGCAGGTTGGATTAAAAATGTTATATATATGTTTATAAACTAGACAATCTGGATTTATGAGTTCAATAACATTTCATTTGCTTAAAGACCATCTTATCAAATGACCGTCATTGTTTCTAGAATTTTAGTCAGAAATATAACAAACATACATATTCCTGTCAGTCCCTCTGTTGATTTAATAACACTGAAATATAATGCAAATGTTTCACCTAGAGTATGTGTGCAGCTCCGACATGGGTCAACAAAGGTGGCCAAAGGTTGAGATTTGGCTGGTGGGACGGGCGCTTTCCAACCATTACATTTACATTCTGCAGCCTAGGAACAGATGACAAACTTAGCTAATAAGCAAATATTGATTAGTATGTAAACAAGTTGGTCTAATTTGATTAGGCTGAAAATATGAATTCAAATACGCACTTACAATAATATATATGAAATATAGTGCACTAAAAAAAATATAATAAAATTAAATTAAAGAATTGTAGAAATACAGGATGATTCACTCACTCTCGGCCCCTCAATTTCCCTTATAAATAGAGACATGCAAAAGATGAGGTTATTTTTAAAGGAAAAGTGGTGTTAATTTTCTCAAAAAGCGATGATATTTTTATGCTGAAAGTGATTTTACGTAAATACAAATTGAATAAGAATTCACTAAAAAAATTTGGGGTTGAGTCCAGAAAATGGTAGCACACTTTTGGACACACAACGGATTATTTTCCTTAAGGTTCGTTCTATTGTCGGTTAGAACATTGTTGTATGTCACAATACATCTTTTGAGTCAACTTTTGCAAATGGTAATCAAATTGCCTCCTCACATGTCTTTTGCTAATTCATATGACAAATCCTCCTCCTTCTTTGATATATTCAACAGTGAGATTACCTATGCTTGGCGTTAGCTATTTCTCGAGATGTCAGACTCTTTCCTATTTATATTTTTCTGATTTGTTATGTTTCCCACAGGAATAGCTGCAGTCCTGTGATACAGTAACGTTACAGAACTTGGATAAAACTGTCTATATTTTTCGTTCATATTATTATTTAACTCCTTCACCTCTTACAAGACGTGTATTAATTACAACTTGTGAATGTGGGGAATGCCAGGCCTCCACCGTGGTTCGGATTCCACGTTAAACTGTAGGTCCATCCATTTCATCTCACAATCACCCTACCATTGCACATTAGCGTAAGTGCGTATAGCCCGAACGGGTAATAAGACACAGTACTGCTGCTGCTTCTAATGATAATAATAATGTTATTTAACTATTTATTAAAATATTAGAAGAAAAAAATAAATAAAACACACAAAAGTTTCGTGCTTAGTAATGTCAAATTTGATATCTTAATATCATTACTTTTGATTTATACAAATAGTAATAGTGAAATAATCGAGTGTCAATCTATGGTTACATCAAACATGACCGCCTGTAGCCAGATACATATATATTAATGTCCCCGCTTGGACTTAGCAGATAATATTTTAAAGGCTGAAAAATAATTGACCTTTCATAATTGAAATGTGTAGAAGTATAAATCATGATTTTTAATGTTAGCCTCCGTTATAAAAAAAAGAGCTAAATATCAATGAAAATACACATATATCCTGCAATTTGTTTTACACCTTTAAAATCAGCAAAAACTGATACAATCCATTTAAACAGCAGCCCTGTAATAGCGCTTTCGCCAGTGTTACCACATTGAAAATTATATTGCATGACATGGTATTTGCCAAATTACAAAGAAATTGTGTTAAAAACTTGAATTAGTTTTATTTGTGTGAAAATCATAAGATTTGTGTTAACGCCAATGTTAATTTTTCATATCCCTATCTATAATCCCTAACTAATGGAGATAATGGGTGAATAATTAGCACTCAGGGGCCAAGAGGGAGGCAATCACCTTGTACAAAGCACAAATCAAGTTAAAACACTAACACATGCAACATAGTCATGACCTTAGTTTACTTGGATGACAGCTCAAAATGTTAATAGATATAATCGCTAATATATCTCTATGCCAATAGCAGACATCTGTCACTTTGGATAATTGTAGTGAAAACATATGATAATGTATGAATGTTATATTTAACACCAGTAATTTAGGCCGATATTATTTATATTTATTTGAGGTCGGGCACAAAGATTATTTGTTTTATTCCCCTTAAAAAATGTATTGTTCACAGTACTTTCACCAAAGGTCTAACGAATATAGCTTCAAAATGGCGATCAGCGAATTTAAACCATGTGAATGAACATAATGAAACAGGTTATTTGTAATGATGCATCCATGCATTGGATAAAAATATTTTATTCAGTTAAATATTTTGACATATGATAAAATAATAAAAAATAATTTATTATATATAAAAATATTACAAGTATTTGCTCTTTTCCAAGTAAATAGGATTCCTGTATTAAATAGTATTTACGTATGCACTATATTAGGCCTACACATACATTCCAAAACAAAGTATAAGTAGGCCTTACTTTTAATTATGTTTAAAATATTGTTTCAAATTGGTTAAAAAGAAATCATTAAACATAATGAAATTGTGTGAGAAAACTTAAGTTTACGTTATTTTAAATGTAAAATATAACATGTAATTAAAAAACTTAACAATTATAACAAAACAGTGATCTTTTACAAGTGTTGGCAGCCCAAAACCTTAACATGATTTTTAACTGCCCTTAATGTAAAAATTTATCATGAACAGACTCTAGAAGTACTACTTCCTAAGGAAGATCCAATAGTGTGTCAACATATTGACATGTTTTAGTGTTTTTACTTTTATTAGTATTTTGTTTTTCTAAAATTCTATTATTTAATTTATTTTATATTAAATCAATTTTCACTTACAAATAATCTATGTGGTTATGAAAAGTAATCACAATCTAAATGGAAGAAAATGAACTATAAAAATGTAATGTTAATTTCATGATGATAATTAACAATTTTGAAAAAGATGTGTTTCAAAGAACAAAATTATTTTGCAGTTAATGACTAAATAAATTGTACAAACAAACATACAAAAAATACATTAGTGTCTATTGGAATGGACCTGTGTAAAATTTATATTAAAGGCCTATGTAATATTTAAATCGTATTAAAAAAATTATATGTTTCAACAACTGGTGAAAGGTTTCTTTTTTTCCTTAGATTAGTTAAGAGACTTACATTTAACCAGCAATAATATTCTATATGAGTTAATTCATTGTTTTAGAGAGAATGAGTCAATGGATGTCCCAAACAATACACGGCTGTAGTAGACATTGGCGTAAAGGGTCACATTGAACTATCAAATTATGACAGGATGGGCAACATAGAGCTGTAAAATTATGACAGACTCTGCAATATAGAGCTACAGTAGCCCCATGACTTCTTTGGTGCTGACTGACAGCTCACAGCTGACTTCTGACAGTCAACATTTAGGTATATACCTACACAGAAGTGATAGCTGCTAAACACATGTTTTTACAGATCATTTGGTCCGGCGTAGGTATACATAAATTGTTCTGGTAACGTTTCAAAACTGTCAGTCAACACCAAAGAAGCCATGGGGCTACTGTACTAATAATGGGACAGGCTATACTTGACTCAACCTTATTAGTAGAGTAGCCTATTTAAGATAATGTATAGTCTATGACATTCAACTATTACTAACCTGACATGCTGAATAGATGGCAAGTTTGAGCAGCTTCTTGTCGTGCGGCCAATTGTAAACTTGCTGTTTCCGCTGCTGTATCCTCTGCAAGTTGCTTTGCCGAGAGGATTGGTCTGACGAGGTAGATGTCGAGGGGCGGGCTCCATCCTCCGAGACCTGGCTAGTGCTTGTGGTCGCTACACTAGATATTTCATTCACTTGAACACTCATCTTGAGAAACTCATCCTAAAATAAAGACAACTTATTGAGTTTCTAGTGTTATCCATCTTTGAGCCACTTCAGAATATCTTTACCTTTACATTAATTCAAAAAGACCTGTAGTGATATGGGCATAGGTGGCAAATTTATTTTAGTTGTTGACTAAAATGGAAGAGGCAAATTTCATGATATTATCCCAACACCTACATTTTTTTCAAGGGTCATGTATAAATACATAAATAAAAAAAAGTGTTTAAATGAAATATATATTCCATTCACGGTAGGAATTGACTTCTGAAAGGCCTTTTTCCTTACCATAAATCTACTATATATAGTAGGATATTGGTAGGAAAAAAGACCTTTCAGAGAGTAATTCCTACCGTGAATGGAATATACCTTTTTCAAATGTGTTATCTTCAGTTGTGAAGTCATAAATAATCCACTCTAGTTCAAACTATAATCTGACAACTTAGCTCAGGCAGTAGCGTGTCTGTGAGCTAAGTGTCCTGGGTTAGATTCCCGGCATGGCCAAAAAATGTATCTTGGTGAAATGTGGGTTTACCTTTTCGCAGTGATGAATAAACGGTTGAGGACTGGATGTTGTGCCTTTCTTAGTCTTAAGTTTGATTACGAGGCATATGAAGCTATGACAGGCCTAGCAAGCCGCTATTGGAAAATACATGGCTTATAGAAAGAAAAAACTGACTCAGGCCATAGGTCATAGGCCATAGGGTTTATCCCCAGGTTTTGTTTGGTTGGGATAGTTTATGATGACTAAAATATCAACTATTGCACATTAAAATAAATTTGGTGTCATTTTGTAGTATACTTTTTATTTAGGCCTAAATTCTAAATGAATCAACATTCTTCTGTCACTACACATATTTCATAAGGTGTTTGCATGATT
>CABFVX010003376.1:0-24039 GCA_902151425.1 Timema shepardi
TGGTCATAAAAACGCGATTTGGGAAGTAATTATTTCTATCGATTAAACTTGTGTGGTAGGTTTTTTTTTAAACTTTTATCTTGTTATAGAACTAATCACATTTACAACTATCTTTTTTTTTTAAGTATGTTTCAATTGAAAGATAATAAACAATTAGTGCTCCTTTGTTTTAAATGCTCATTAGGAGGTTGAACGTTGTGTATTTCTAGATCTAATTATTTTAGGTAAATACAGACTGTTTGTTAAAATTAATTTAGACAGTTTCAAAATGGCTGTCCCCGTGGCTAAGTTGGAGATAAGCTGTATTTAGGTAAAGGACCCATTGAAGGCGGTGGGAAAGGGGGGGGGAGGCAAAACGATTAATTATTTACTCTAGGTTTTATTTTTCTGTTTATTTACTTAGAATTTATAAGTCGTGATTGGATATAATGATTAATTTTAATATTTCTAGGCCATAAAAATGGGTACGTGGATTAAATTTAAAGCTCATTTAGGATGGTTCACCTGTTACGGGTAGATTGGGGTCCAAATCCCGGCCAAGTTTAGTGAGGGTGTTTTTTACTCAATGGTTTCCCATCTTCCCTAGATGTAAATGGGGTTGCATTTCCTATAAATTATACTTTATTTATCTCTAACCCACTAGCTTAATTAAATGCGCGGAGCAGAAAAAAGCTTCTTTTAGCCATTTGAATTGAAATAAATAATTAAAATAAACTTTATTGAACTATCTGAAATATCTGTTTTTATTTCTTACTGTTGTGAGAAAAACCGTATTTTATATACGTGTATATAGATATAAGTAGGTAATCTCATTGGATCAAAAAGTCGTTTGGTCCTAATTTTTTCTTGGGAAAACAGCACTAATTTTAACTTAGATCATGTTAATGTTTAATCAATAAAAGTACCTACGAAATATTAATCCGTTAATTTAGTTTAAATTTAAATCCCGAGTCTTAAAATGTTGTGTTTAATTAATAAAGGGAGCCTATGAAATATTCACTGGTTTCTTTAGTTTTAAGTGTTGAATCGCGATTATTTATAAGTTGTGTGTGTGTGTGTGTGTGTGTGTGTGTGTGTGTGTGAAATTGACAAAATAAAAGAGTATGTAATATTGTTAGAATGCTTTAAAATGAATCACAAAATGTCGGAGTGATAAGTGTGTGTGTATATATATTCGTATTGCTTTACATAGAAAAATCATTTAGTCGACATATTTTTTAATAAATATTATGTATGTGATATTTTAAATAAATATTATATATAAATATATTATTTTATACAGCTTAAAATTTTTACTTCTATTTTATGGTTTACCACATGAAGGCTCAGCTTATAGATACCTTAAAAGGATAAGTATGAGTAAGGTAAAATTTGAAGTAAATATAACCTGATTTGCGTGGAGGGAGGGTGGGAAACCATTCAAGAGAAAAGTTCTCATTACAACCAGGTGGGATTCAAACCATTTATTATCAGATTATACTAAACGCAGCGGGTGCCTTTTCTTGCGTATATACCCGCCAATGCGATATTACATGTTTAGAAAAGAGGGAACAGTCAGAAAAGAAAACTCGTTTATATTTATGAATAACAAGAATTGAATTAAAGACAAGAATTAATGATTTTATAGTGAAAATTTCATTCAAATATATGCTACAAAACCATGAATTATGTGAATTAAAAGCACATCCTTCTTCTTCTTTTTTTTTGTTAAAATTCCAACAATGCCTGTGGAATTAATTAGAGAGCAACCATTTTCCAGAAACTTTCATCACGTATTCTAATTTAACTACCCAATCATTACGCAAGAATAGTAAACACTTCGTGTGAGATTCCTTTAGAATTTAAACCCTCCTCAATTCCGAATCAAAGAAAAAAAAAGTTCAATAATTCACCCCCCATGCCCACCCCCACCCAAAAAAAACACATCAAAGAATAAAAGTATTTTAGTTTAAAAAATCCTGGACGTTAATTTAATACCTTATTTTAATCACAAAGTGTCGTCGTTCATAGTAAGGGTCCTCCATTTACATGTAATGTGTATTCAAAATAAATAATTCTGATACTTAAGGGGTTTATAATCACTTGGGATGTATTAGAATTTTAAAAATCACGCCTTTAAATTGACGTTCGCGGCGAATGAATCGCGTGTCCTATTTTATTATAGACTTTAGGACTGATCGTACAAGCCACAGTGGAATGAAGGATGCAACACCTCTAAAGATTATGAAAGAACCGAAGAATCTATACATGGCGTTGAATCTTAAACTGATGTACATAGCAGGACTTTGGAACTATCATGAGAAGGAGGGAAAAGGCGGGAGAAGTTACATTTACAGGCTTTACTCTTCGATAATGTTTTTCATTTATTTCTTTTATATTTTAAAATTAAGCTACGTTTTCTTGGAGCTCAATCTCGACAAAAGCATCAAGAACTCCGGTATCATTCTGACGCACTTCCCGACAATGGCTATCCTATATTCTATCTTCGTCTTCAGAGACAATTACGATGAGGTCATCAGACGGGTAAAGACCCACCTAGAGATCGATACCATCGTCGACGGTAGATTCACGACAAAGTTCGCTGGAAAGTTTCACCGCCGAGCAGAGAAGATAACCAAGCTCTATTGCGCGTTCTACGCTTATGTGTTGACGTTCTGGCTTTCCCTCCCTCTTACGGTGGAGCCGCCCACCGTCGTGACGGACCAGAGGAACGTCACCACCGTCCTGAAACCTCTACCGCTCTTCATATGGACGCCTCTGGACCGGAGCCGAAGTCTCCACTACATAGTGGAGTACGCCGTAGAGAGCTTGGATTGCACCATCTCTACTTACTTCATCGCGGTGAGCGACGCGTTTTGTATCGTCCTGATTTACTACTCGACGGCGATGTTTGAGATCCTCAACCTATCCCTCGAAGGTTCAGTTCTGCAGAACGTGAGTGACGCGGGTGGGGATAGATCCAGCGATGACACTCCTCGGGTTGATCTGATGAGTGTTGAACATCCTGAGGAGGGACTGAATCTGTTGGAGTCTCAGGATGTTTTCTGGTCCGTGGGAGACCTGCGTTGCTCTAAGCCTGATGATAAAGTGGCCAACCTTATCGACCCAAACCTTGAAAATTCATATATAAACACTGGTAGGAGGGCAAGAGAGTGTACTAACAATCAAACTGACCGTGGGAATATTGTGGAAAAGTACGTGTTGGATCTGGTCAGATATCATCAATCTTTGCTTATGTAAGCCAACAAGTTTGTAAAAAAAAATGTAAAATGTATTTGTACTCGTCTAGAATATCTGCATTTTAGGTAGAGCTTAGATTAAATGTAGCCGGATTTTCGTAAGAGGAGAATGAGGGAACCATTTAGTAAAAACTACTGTCAGTACATCCGCATGTTAAAATTAAATTATAGCACCGCATTTTACTACCCGTTCGGGTTATACGCTGGAGTACTAATTACTCTAATGGGTTATAAATCGAGAAGGTCGAGTTTAGAGGAAGTGAACTCACATTTGTGTGGAGGGAGAGTGGAAAACCATTTATGGAAAACTACCCGACTGAGATTCGAACTTCGATCTCCCCCTCCTCGGCACTCTAGCTCAACAAGAAACCTGCTCGTTAGCTAACTACGCCATGGAGGCTACACCCGACTGTCAAACTAGAATAAACTAACGCCTTAGTTTGTATGCCCACCGAGGCCAGTTGTTTGGATCATAAGGGATTATATATCATATGTAACGAAATTTCATAAGAATCAAATAGCCGAAGCTATTATTTATGCTTTTTAGTTAGAAATTCTCCATCTAGATATCATATTCTGAAAATTGAAACCTGGACACGGGAATCAAACCCGGGGCCTTTGGCTTAGTACGCCAATACTCTTACCGCTGATCTATCCAGGAATCGTCCCGTGCCCATTCTTCACTCATATTTTAAGGCAGATTCCATGATGGACGTGCGTAATCGTCAGCTAATTTGTTTAAGCCAACTACTGAGTAGAAGGTGGCTGCGTTATCTGATAGCTCGTGATCTTAATAAAATCACGCATTTCTAGCCTACGATTTCCACACATCCATCATGGACTCTGCCTTAAAATATGAGTGAAGAATAACCCTGTGCACGGGACGATTCCTGGATAGCTCAGTGGTTAGAGCATTGGCGTACTAAGCCAAACGTCCCGGGCTAACGATTCCCGTGTCCAGGTGTCATTTTTCACTTTTCAGAAATGTTATAAGTTTAAGTTCTTTGTGAAAAGGAAAATACCTATTTCAAAACACAAAGATAGTGTGGGTGATGCCGCTTATATTTAGAAGCCACAATATCCCACAGATTATTAATAAAAGCTTCTATTCTATTTAGTTAAGCTCGTGTGATGGTTTTGATTTAGTGCAGGGATGATTAGTGGAGATAAAATTATAACCTGTGTGATATTTAAACATATTTTGATAACATAAGAAAACTATCAAGTATATTTATATGTATTATGGTAAAAGGTTTTGAACTATACCCATTATAAAATCTACTTCAAGGTAAAATATTCTCCAACTAAACCGTTTTTGGTCATTTACGTCGTAGAAGCATGTTGCAAATTAGAAATTTAATTGGTAAAAAATTAGTGAACATATTGATT
Organism: Timema shepardi; assembly: GCA_902151425.1. Lineage (NCBI taxonomy): Eukaryota > Metazoa > Arthropoda > Insecta > Phasmatodea > Timematidae > Timema > Timema shepardi. The sequence goes on from CABFVX010003376.1 coordinate 4,629, forward strand.
AAAACTTGCCAATGTTTAATTTTAGTGCCATAGGGACCTTTATATTTAGATTTGTATACCATTTGAATATATATACCACTTCTACAGGAGTGCTATTTAGAGAGGAATCCAATAGGGTAATGTTAAAGAAGCGTCTTACGTTGGTTTTGACATCTTGAGAGGATGAGTGTGGATCGGGAAACGAATTTTTGAAGGTAGAGTGTGTGGCTCAAAAGGAAGAAATAGCCCATGTAATACGTGGTTAAATGTTTTGACGAATATATGAAGAAAATAAACATTAAGATATCTTAGAATAAAAGAGCATGTATGACTCGGTGTATGGATGTTGTTGAAGCAAAGGGAGTATGCAAGGATAGGAAAGTGTGGAGAAAACTAGTGAGGATGGATTAGGTATGGAGTTGTTTTTAGAGCCATATGCACAGATTCTTACCTACCTCGTAAGGGAATGGCGTGATTATGTATGTATGTATGTATGTATGTATGTATGTATGTATGTATGTATGTATGTATGTATGTATGTATAGTATGTATGTATGTATGAAGGGGTGGATAATAATAATATTTAGCACCACGTCTTACTACCCGTTCGGGTTATACGCTTTAAGTACTAATTACTCTAATGGAATAGGACTTGGGAAGGTTGAATTAGAGGAAGTGAACCCGCATTTACGTGGAGGGAGAGTGGAAAACCATTTAGGAAAACCAACCTCAGTTCACCCGATCGAGATTCGAACCTCGATCTCCCCATCCTCAGCAGTCGAGCTTCAACACGACAAGTGCGTTAGCCAACTACGCCACCGAGGCGGGTATGAAGGGGTGGATCCAGATAATTTTCTTAGGGGGGGGGAGTCATAATTATAAATAACACAGTTACTTACACTATTAGATTTTTGTTTGAAGCCATTTAATAGTTTCTCATTGATATTTGACCTTATGTATGCTTTAAACCGTAGTCATCCTCTCCAATTTTTTAAAATCAGATAGTTTTATAGGCTATTTGGAGGGGCCCTCTAACAATTTTTTTTCAATTAGTCACTCTAGAAGCTATGAGTAGTCTTTACCTTTTTTAAAAAATCAGATTCCTTTATAAGCCATTTAAAGTGTTCCTAAGCTAGAAATTTTTAAAATTAGGATTCCTCTCGAAGCTATTTAGAGTGATCCTCACCTTAATTTTTTACGATAATTAGATACTACCTCTAGACGATAATCTTCGAAGTGGTCTTCCACCAACAAATTTTTTTAAATTGAATTATTTCAAAAACTATGTTATTTGAAAGGAGGTTCTTTTCTTGCCTGAAAATTCTTCAAAATGACATGCATATAGAAGCTATTTGAAGTTGTCCTCCTCCAGACATTTTTGAAATTTGGATGAACTTGGAAGCTATTCAGAGCTTTCCCCGCTGACTTTTTCTGCTAGTTAGATGCCTCTATTCTAGTAGTTATTTGAAGCTGTCTTATCCGGCAAATTTTTGACAATAGAATGCATCTAGAAATCATTTAGAGTTTGATTTAAGGCCATATTTTAGCTTTATATTCGATAATATCAGGGGATTTGAAATATGTCTAGGAGGAGACAAGAATTAATTCCAAGGAGGGGCAAATTATTTCCAGGGGGGCAGAGTCCCCCACAGCTACGTCACTCCTGCTGTCCACACATACTCTATATTCAGTATTCGGGGTTGAACTGCTCTCAGGCGATTATTAGTCTTCTTTGATGTGTGTTAGTCTACCGTATCTACCTGGAAAAACGTTCTTTACTCGCTATGCACGACACAATTCGTATATTAAAACTAATATTTTTCCACACTTGCTTGAGTCATATCGGACATTGAATAAACGTGGTCGAATAACGCACGTATGGACCCGGCTAAGAGGTGTCTGCACGTAAAAAGATTTTTTTTTAATTATATAATTCATCTGTGTTGTATTTTCTTTCTAAAATTTAACTTTCAATTTGTTTTTTGCATTAAATTTCTAACCTTCCCATGGAGGGTCAACTGATCCTTTTACCCCTCACCCCCCACTCCCACCCACACCCCTGAATCCACGCCTGTATATATGTATGTATGTTTGTATGTAAATTATTACATTCGCTTTCACGATGGTAAGAAAAGAAAAACATATTTTGTTAAATTAGACAACTTTTCTAAAACATTTTCATATTCTTATCAAAGTAGGATTCAATTGGTGTGTTTCAGAAAAAGGATGATTTTTTATTTAGATTGATAAAGTTGGTGTAAGTTTTACACTTAATTAACATTCACAGGTATGGTGTCTAAAAAAAGACCAAAATTATCTCAATTCTGGTAAGTAATTTTTTTTAATCTCAAATGCATGTTTAATACTTATAAAGAGTCCCAAGAAATAAGTCTTTGATTTTTTGGCCAAATAAATAACTAACTAACCAAATTAAAACTGTTCCTATTATGAGTATTACTAGTCTCTTAATGCCTACTTTTATATGTTATGGTGTGCCCATTTATAATAAAACCATCCTTTGTTTCCTTTTAGGCATGTGGAAGAGCTTCGAGATTTGTTCAACCCAATCTTATTCACTCAGTACTTGGTCACGTCTGTTAATCTTTGTCTCGTGGGATACGAGCTATCTAAAGTGAGTTAATTAACATAATTAATAAAGAGAGCCGCCTCGGTAAGTGAGAAATTGCCGCGCAGACATTCAGCTCTAAAGCAATATTAAAGTATAAAAAGCTTTATTTAAAAATACGGTTCGTAACAAAATAAAGTCGAAAGATTCCAACAGGGATTGTTTTCCTAAACAACCCTAAAGTTTTAGTTTTACCAATAGAAAAAAAGTATGAAAATGTTACAGTAGCTCAATATCAACGACTTTTTAAGCACATTTGTTGAGCTTTGAGACTATACTTTATAGAAATAAGGTTCTAGCTCCAGCCTTCCTCTAACAATTTATCTAATTTTGAGATATTTGAGAACTAGCAGCGAGCTTTTCTATTTACCTTGAGATAAAAAATTGCATGGTTTTCTTTATCCTCTTTCTTATTGATATGACAACGGAATGGTTGTTGGTGAAGGGCGAAATACAATTTTAATCTTAGACAGAATAGAGAAGTAGCTCCAGAAAAGGACCATTGTATTTTAAGTGATCTTTAACTCGTGTGATCTGAAGACTCATTTATATTGTATCACAAAATGTTGGCCAACACGATCCCAATAAGTTGTGTTACAATATAAACGCACTCACAACTTGTTGGGGATGTTGGCCAACATGTTGGGTCCAACTGGTTACATATTAAACAAGGCTTCAGCCATTGATACTTTTTTGCTAACTGAGGCAGCCGTCTTAACTTAAAATCTTTTAAGTTAATGACAATCCACTTGGAAAGACCATTTGCAATGTTGAACAGTTATAGGTCAGTGTAATCTTTCAAACAATATTAGAATAGGTAAAATAATAACACGAAATGATTTAAAAAAAGTCCTAACATTAGTTTTTTTGGCACTGCGTCTTACAACCTCTTCAAATTGTATGTATATATACTAATTTTGTTAGTTATCTAGGGGTTATTAAAGTGTAATTTATAGGAATTGTACTCGCATTTGTGTGAAGTCAGAGTGTAAAATCATTTAGGAAAAACCATCCTCAGTACACCTGACTGGGAACCAAACCCTGACCTCATTATCATCGGCAGTCTTGTCTATTTAGAGAGTGAAGCCCAGAGGTCTCCAAACATTTTGCACCTTAATGCACATTCAAGACTAACAGCAGTGCTGTGGGCATCATTTACATTTTCATGCAAAAATTTATGAGGTTAGAGGGGTGTAGGGGTAGGGGAAGGATTTGGTGGCTACCCATGGATAGTTGGCTAGGGGCGTCAACCACAGAATACTATGAGTTATGGTTTGAATCCAAGAGGTGCTGATACAAATAGTTATACTTGACTGACTATTTCTGCACATTAATTAGTAATCATTCAGAAGCTGAGTTTGGATGTGTGCGTACTACTCTAGACTAAGCTACAGTGGCCACATGACTTCTTTGGTGCTGACTGAAAGCTCACAGCTGACGTCTGACAATCAACATTTAGGTATATACCTGAATTTTGACTGTCAGAAGTGACAGATGCTAAACATATGTTTTTGCAGATCATATGGTTTGGCGTAGGGATACATAATTAGGTCTAGTAACTTTTCAAAGCAGTCAGTCAGCACCAAAGAAGCCATGTGGCTACTGTAGCTTGTAAGTAATATTATGTCATAATCTGTGTGTTTAAAAATCTCAGTTTAAATACCCTAAAAAGGATATTTACTTCTAAGGTGAGTTAAACTCATTTGTATAAAACTTACTTAAGGTGGGATGGAAGGGGACGCGAGAAAAGGCCAGAATTTTTGCAGTTTATATGGCAAAAAGAAATGTTTGCCAAAATAATTAAAATATTGCTCCAGTAAAAATGTATAATTTATTTTTCTTCACATTTTGATACTAAAATTTCCTGAATATTTGTCATGAGCATGGTGGCATGATCTAAGAAACTTTTTAAATTATGAAAAAAAAAGTGGTCATTCAGTTACAGAATACCCTTGACATATATTCAATAAATTCTGAAGTCACCTTGTGAAAAAAATTAAACTATAAGTTTGTATTGGAACAATATTTGATTTATTTTGGCCGAAAACAATGTTTTGCCATAAAAACTGCAAAAACACTAGCTTTTTCTTGCGTCTCCTTCCACTCCACCTTAAAGGTTAAGTTGAAGAAGGGCGTGGTCAAACTAAAAAGCTACCCACAATTTACTTGTTGATTGTTTTAAAATTTATATCATAATATTTTAATTGATGTCAATAATAAAAATAATTAAAATGTCTCTGCTGATCAATGCATATTTAACTTTGGATAGGTAATTCATAGACACCGCGTGAGCTTTCAATTTTGTCCGTCGAGTATTACCAACCTTTCAGGTAATCAGAATGTTTACCTTATACTATTGGGATAAGTACATTAGAATTTAGAGGAATATACCAGCATTTGCGGGGAGGGAGGGGATAAACTATTTTGGGAAAACCACCCTTAGTACACCTAACAGGAAATCGAACCTCAATCTATCCAATGGCAGTCCAGTCGAATGTGAGAGTGACGCCTTAGACCATTCAAACACCGGGGCGACTAAATAACACTAATAGTAGAGGTGGATATGGGCATGTAATGAGGATAGAAAAAGAAAGGATGCCAATGAAAATGATAGAGATGAAATGTTTAGGAAAAGGACTTCAAGGGAGGACAAGAAATAGATGGTAGGAGGAGAAAATAAAGAGTGTGCAATAGAAGCAATCACAGGCGGAAGAATGGTGGAAGGATAGAGGAAGATGCAGGCATTTTATTAAACTGACCCAGTCACAAGCTGGAAACAGTTGTTAATGATAATGACGATGAGTATAGGTGCAATTTTTATCAATGGAGACCGCAATAAATATATATATATGTGTGTATGTATGTGTGTGTGTGTGTGTGTGTGTGTGTGTGCTGACATCTTCTAACTGGAGCTTCCAATAAAAATTGAAATGCAGTTGAATGACACACCGACATGGAGAATATCCAGGATAGCTACGTCGATAAAGCGGTCGACACTTTGAACTGGAAATCTCTGTATGGGTGTGATTGTTCTACATCCACACAATTTCCCGACCTTTGTTTTTTGGGCTTATAGATGGATGGCATCAATTTGAAGGTGGTGACAACTGGAGGACATCTATGCTGCGTGCTTTTACGGCTTGGACTTTTCTGTTTCTACGGCACTGAGCTCACGTTTCAGGTAGGAAGGAATAAATACTTATTTAGCTTCGTGTCCCTAGGGCCGTATTTAAGGTCTAGTCTTGAGAATCAACCAATCTTCCGGTATACGAACAACAAGCAGGTCGATTGGGAGATTGGCTGACGAATGAATTTTAATTCAAATATATATATATATAATGTGTGTTATGTATATACGCTATATACTCAAATATTGGAAATGGTTCAGTTCCTATATTTCTCAAATATGAATTCCAACTCTTAACTTTAAATTTTATTTCGAACCTTGAATCCAAATTCAAAATCCCAAATCTTTAAAAAGGTACAATTTTAGTTCAATAAAATGTATAAAATTTAATTTTTTTAAATTGTTTAAGACTTGATGCCATGGAATAGTGCTATTTTGTTTGCCATGACAAAATTATTAAATTTAATATATTTTGTCTTTATTTTAAATTGATTTTGTTTTTATTTCAACTATACACGTATTTTACCAATTTCTTGGAAATGTTATTTGAAATCAAGGTCTTCATAGTAATAACTGTTTATGAGGTACTTTGTTTTTATTATTATAATCTTACAAATCTAGAATCTTTTGAATATATTTAAATGAAGAGAGAAGTGGAAAAGCATTTAGGTAAAAATCCCCCCCCCCCGCCCCATCAATAAATCCGACAGCTATTCGAACCCTGATATTATATTGCGAGAATAACGCCTTAAGCCACTCGACCACTGAAGCGAGTATTAATTTATCTAAAACGTCGGAACTGATAAAACTATACCCGCATCGTTGGGAACAAGGACTAAAGCAAATGGTCTGATTTGTGGCCATGATGAGATCGGGGGTTTGAATCTTAAATTGTTTCCTGATCACTCCCCTCCCTACCCCGCAGATAGTGAGTACATTTATTCTAAATTCTACCTTCCTCATCCCTTTCCAATCAATATAAATACGGGGATATCCCGGGTAGTAAGAAGTGGTCCTGAATAACAGTGGCGTGGCGTGGCTATGTGAGAATGTATTTCCGTTGATATCCGACCAACAAGAGTTATGCAGAGTGATGAAAACATTTGACAGGTGCAGTTTAAATGAACTCTAACCCGCTTACAGAATGGTCTAAAGCGGTCCGTACACGTTCTGGATTGTTAGGAATTTTAACTGTACGTTGTACGTGATATCACAAAAGTGTATGGGACGATCACGACAAAATTATCCGGAACAGAATCAAACCTGACTTTTTTCCACCTCTTCGGTGACCTGGTGGTCTAGGGGTAAGGTGTCAGACTTCTATACTGGCGGTCGGGGTTCGATCCTTGGTCCCGGTAAAGATTTATCTGATTACCAAACCCTTACTTCACTTCTGACAAGACATATTGTGAATGTGGGGAATGCCAGGCCTCCACCTTGGTTCGGATTCCACGTTAAACTGTAGGTCCTCCATTTCATCTCACAATCACCCTACCATTACACATTAGCGTAAGAGCGTATAACCCGAACGGGTAGTAAGACGCGGTGCTAATAATAATTTATTCCACCTTCCCGCCCCCTCGACCCGTTTTCATCATTGTGATTAACCGAACGGTTGATAACCCAAAGAGTTTGTAGTTTCTATGGTGACCTGGCGATCTAGGGGTAAGGTGTCGGACTTCTGTGCTGGGAGTCCGGGATTCAATCCTCAGTCCCGGCACAGATTTATTTGATTACCAAACCCTTCCTTCACCTTAAACAAGACGTGTATTAATCACAACTTGTGAATGTGAGGAATTCCGGGCCTCCACCATGGTTTGGATTCCACGTTAAACTGTAGGTCCTCCATTTCATCTCACAATCACCCTACCATTACACATTAGCATAAGTGCGTATAGCCCGAGTGGGTTGTAATACACGGTGCTAAAAATTATTTGTGGCTTCTGGGTGGGGACATTTTCGCCCCTACGTGAGTAAAGGCCGGTCCGGTGTTCCCACAATCAAGTACGGGATTCCAAAACAGATTGAACATGCCTTCGCGGAACAGACCAGACTAATTGTGAAAGTGATGGGGCAAATTATCGGTTAGCACGAACGGGAAACTGTTAGGGAATCACGAACTAAAAATACTTGTCTCTCCCGAAAGTGTAGGTGCTTTGTCGGGAAACTGGATAACACGACGTGAAAACCTGCAGATTAATCACATACTGCCATCTCAAAAGTGTATGGGCCCCTTAAGGTGCGATTCTCGTTCTAGACTGACCTGCTGATGATGAGGAGATCAAGACTAATGAAAGGGGTTTTTCATTTTTTTTAATATTCCATACTCCTTCCACGCCATTGCTGGTAGATTACTTCTTCCTAACCTTATAGTTGTGATTTATACACGTCTTGTCAGAGGTGAAGGAAGGGTTTGGTAATCAGTTAAATCTGTGCTGGGACCAAGGATTGAACCTCAGATCCCCAGCACATAAGTCTGACACCTTACCCCTAGACCACCAGGTCACCAACATCTGTGCCTATTGAGTCCAGTTTCGATTCCCGGCATGGCCTAAAACCGTATCATTGTTGAAATAAAGACTTCGCCTTTCACAGTGATAAATTAACGGATGGAGGGCTGGTTGTTTGGTCGGTTATAGGTTTAAGTTAGTTTATAAGTCGTGTGCTGATATAATCAGTCGGTTCAGAAAGTGCACGTTAAATACCTCAATTAAGAATATAATTTTAAAATATGGTACCATGTTGTTGTTTTTTCAGAGTACGCAAATGAGTGACTCAATCTACTCCAGTGAGTGGTATTCGTGTTCTGGTTCCGTTAAGAAAAATGTTCAGATAGTTCTCATGAGAGCTCAAAGTCCGGTGGTGCTTACAGCGGGCAGATTCGGCGTGCTGTCCCTTCAAACATTCACCAAGGTAAGTCACACATCTTAAGGTGGGAGTTTCGGCGTGCTGTCCCTTCAAACATTCACCAAGGTAAGTCACACATATTAAGGTGGGAGTGAAGGATACGTGAGTTAAGAGCAGTGTTTATGCAGTTTTTATAGCAAAATTTTTTTAGGCCAAATTAAATCAAATATTGCTACAGTATTATTATTATTGTTGTTAGCACCGCGTCTTACTACCCGTTCGGGTTATACGCACTTACGCTAATGTGTAGTGGTAGGGTGATTGTGAGATGAAATGGAGGACCTACAGTTTAACGTGGAATCCGAACCACGGTGGAGGCCTGGCATTCCACACATTCACAAGTCGTTATTAATACACGTCTTGTCAGAGGTGAAGGAAGGGTTTGGTAATCAGATAAATTTGTGCCGGGACCGAGCATTGGACCCCGGCCGCCAGCACATAAGTCTGACACCTTACCCCTAGACCGCCAGGTCACCCATTGCTACAGTAGAAACGAGTTTAATTGTATTCACATGGTGATATCAACAGTTGTTGAATATCCGTCATGAGCATAATGGTATAAGATAGGATTTTGTTTTAATGGCGATAAATCTTTGTCATTAAATTTCAAGATACCCTTGACAGGTATTCAACAATTGTTGATATCACCATGTTAATAAATTTAAACTTAATGGTTCTATTGAAGAAATAATCAATTTATTCTGGCAAAAAACAACTTTGATAAAAAAAATGTAAAATACCGCCTTTAGCTCGCATTCCCTACATAATCACCTTGAAGAGAACTAGCCTCACATTTCTTTATTGATTATTAGAATGGCGGTTCTGACATTTTAAAAACCACTAATAAAATGTAATATGTTGTATTAAAATGTTTTGCTGTGGCCTTGATAAAAAATAAAGTCTTACTTTGTTAAAAAAAAGGTTAGGTCCAAGTTTCTAAGAATTTATCTTAAAAAACATTTATTTAATATTAATATTTATTGTTGTTATAGGCCTAATAAATTCAGTTTTTTAACCCCTATGTTCTACTACCCGTTCGAATTACACGCTTAGCCTACGCGGGGACTAAAAACGCTTATGTGTTAAATATGAGGGAGGTTGAATTTAGAGGAAGTATACTAGAACCTGCGTGGAAGGATAGTGGAAAACCATTTAGGAAAAGTATCCTTATTATATTCGACCGGGATTCGAGCTCCGATCTCCCCGTCATAGGGAGTCTAGTCTATTGTGAGAGTGACAACTTAGACCGTTCGACCACCGAATTGGGTCAGTTAAATGTTAATCAATGTTCAATGGTCTGTTGTTAATTTCGTACAAACTAAAACTATATTGGGTCCAATCCACCAAAAAAAGATTTTAAAGCTATAAAATAAATTATAATTAAAATATTTTCTTTGATAATAGTCTAATTTTGAAATCACGATTTTTTTAATTTTTTTTTAAGGATTCGAGGCAATCGAAGTTCCAAGGATTCTAAAATTTCATTCCTAGTATAAACCTTGTTATTTTTTCAGCTTGTGCAGACGGCTTATTCCTACTTCGCAGTATTGAGGAGCCTCACTGAAACATGAACATTTGTATTGGTTTGAAGATGTTTAATGAATGGTACTGTGCACCGAGAATGAAAATAAAAAACACTCCACCAAAGAGAACATAATTAAATAATATATATTATTACAACAGCAATGAGAATAAATTAACATCGCTGTCAAACAAAGATACCATTTGTTTTATAAAAATATATTTCAAATAAAAGATTAATATTTTTTAATAAAACTATAATAATAAACTTTACAAGTTATTTTGTATCTGAAATATTTGCGGAGTTACTATCAAATTTGGAAATTTCTGCTTTATTAAAGTATCCTCAAATTCATTTTGATGGGAAAATGAGTTTTTATTTGGTTTGTTAATATCAAACAGTTTTTGAATATAAAATACAATCTAAATCGTTAGAGCGCCTTTCGATGATTTTTTTTCTCTTTTTTTCCCCGTCAGTATCTACCTTTAATTTTAGGGTTAGATATTATCTAATTCCGAAAACAGCTGAGGGGAAACTTATGGAAACACTATATACCAAGCTTTAGCCCAATCGGTAAGATTGTTTCGGCTCTACCCCAAGCTATAGACAGACAGACGTTATCGCGAAAACCACTTCGGTTTCAGGGGGTCGTTAAACGTCGACCTTTATCAAAATCTCGAACTTGATTTTTTTTTTTTACGATCACAATAGGTACTGTACTTTTCTCTAAGAGGGATCGAGAGAAAGTAAAAATGAGAAATATAATTAACTAACCAAAATTGACTCAAGCAGAATTAAGGTTTCTCCATTTTCCTATCCTTGAGAATAAAACCACGCTCACCCGATGTTAGTCAATTAAATTCCTCATCCACGTCATAATCCGACGAAGTAAATTCTTGTCCAATCTACAAAATTATGAGTGAGTCAAGGATTTGTTAGTTGATTGTATCTCTTAGTGGGTTTTTTTTTACGTGGTCCGAAAGACGGTTGACTTTGTTGGATACATTAATCTCTACAACATTATGAACAATTTATTTTACTCAATTCTGAATTTAATTAGTACTACATATAACCTGTCTTTTAAAACTCGAAAGGATTATCATGCAATTGAGATAAAACCCAAATACACTTCTTTTATATATCAGGGTGTGCCAGGATAAATTTTGCACACCCATTAAGCACACCTATGGAAGTTATGTTTTGAAACACTTAACAACGTTGTATATTTGGTAATTTCGAATCTATTTTACGAAGTGGGCTGCAACTTAATTTGACGCACTTAAGCACAATAAGCATTGAAACACTTAGACGCTAATGTACAAATTAGAAATAGAGGGGAGAATATGTGTAGTTCACCTCACAAGGCCTTTTGTATTTATGTTGATAACACTTCCCCTCTTCCTCTGACGATAATACACACCCACCTTACTATATGCGCCTGGACAACATTGACTCGTATTTCCAAATTAACTTTATTCACGTTTCTTATTCTATATAGACATACACTTCTAAGGAATTTTTTAATCTACATCCTGGCAGGAAGATTCCTAAAAGCCATTTTCGGGAATAAACCAGGTAACTTAAGTCGCAGAAGATTTTTTTTAAATACATCACAAAAAAACTACTTCAAAATGCAAAAGCTAATTTTGTAAGATAGTAAGAATGATTTTAAAATTATTTAAGTATGAATCATTTTTTGTTCCAATATAATATATCTTTAAGACTCGTCGAATAAAATAAAATTAATTTAGCACACGAAATCCTATCTTGACTTTCCGTGACGTCAAAAGTAGGGAACGTCCTTAAAAACGCAAAAATTAAAAAGGACGTTAATTTTGTTAACTTAGTTTCTAATGACAATCTGATGGAGTATTGATGGCTTCTTTGGTGCTGACTGATAGCTCACAGCTGACGGCTTTGAATAGTTACCAGACCAAATTATGTATCCCTACGCCGAACCATATGATCTGAAAAATCATGTGTTTAGCAGCTGTCACTTCTGACAATCAAAATGAAGTTATATACCTAAATGTTGACTGTCAGAAGTCAGCTGTGAGTTGTCAGTCAGCACCAAAGAAGCCATGGGGCTACTGTAGTCTCTGTTCCTACTAAATCAGTACGCTTGTAAATTTAAATAGTAGTTTCTCTAAATCAATTTTTATGCTTTTGATTAATTTTTGTACCTAGGTACTGTTTAACATTACAAATAAAATTACAACTCTCATTTTGTCATAAAAAAATTACTATGAGGGCACGTAATATGATAGGAAATTTTCAACTTTGATTATATCTCTGCAAATATTTGATATACTAAATCACAAAGTAAAGTTGTAGTACTATTGAAATTAAAAATCTTTTATTTTAAAGACATTTTTATAAAACCAATAATGTCTTAGCCATCTGCATATATATGATAATACATATATGATGATGGCTAAGAAATAATAATATATGTTTAATGAGGTCCTATAGATCGATTGTCATGCTCTTTATTTGGTAAAAAGGGTGTTTCTCTTTTTTCGCCATTACTGTAGTATTATATATTATTTAATTTATGTTCTTAGGGGAGTATTTCTTCAACAATTTATATTATTTCGTTTCGCAATCCTTACAAATGTATATTAGTCTGTGCACCATTTATTTCCACTAATACTTTCTTGCCAAACAAGTATAATGAAGTTGTAGTGAAAATATTTCAGCATGATCAATTTATGTTATCATAGCATATAATAATACATTAATACATTGAATTAGTATATATATTTTTTAATTATCTTAAAAGGCTTTAATCACGTAAAGTGTGCTTCTGTAAGTTATTACCTCCAACCATACCAATTTGATTAATTAATTAATAATTTGGGTTAAAATAACAAACCTATAACTTAAAATAAAAATTAAAGATTTCTAACAATGGGAATAGTTGTGCATTGTTTTCATTAGCCCTTGTGGTTTGTTTTAAGTGCTCAAATGGTTTGAAAACAAAGTAAATACTGTAGCTCCGTCCAAATCAACTTCTTCATTCACCAACAACTTTTCTCAGCACAGCAAAGTAAGAGTAGGCTTTTTGAAGTATCTGGAAATATTAAAGATAAGCAAGATTAACACATATTTTTTCATAATAATAATAAAAATGGCGTGTCTATATTGATAATATAGAGTCACGATTATCCAGCCTTTCAATTATCCAGCCTCCATATTATCCGGCTCAGTTTTTGGTGTTAGTGAGTACTTTTAAAATAAACAAACCGGTACATATTAACTGGTAGTTAATTTTGAAAAATCGATCGCAAAAGCCTTACAACTGTTATATTGGAGTCAGCAAAGCATAGCTGCTATGCATGTGGTTGGCGTAATAATACAGTACTATTGCTTGGTCGATGTAGATAGCAGTACTGTTTTGATTTGGCTGGAAACAGAAGCTGTGTCAAGGGAGGTGTAGATAGCAGCACTGTTTTAATTTGACTGGAAACAGAAGCTGTGTCAAGGGAGGTGTAGATAGCAGCACTGTTTTAATTTGACTGGAAACAGAATCTGTGTCAAGGGAGGTGTAGATAGCAGCACTGTTTTAATTTGGATGGAAACAGAAGCTGTGTCAAGGGAGGTGTAGATATCAGCACTGTTTTAATTTGGCTGGAAACAGAAGCTGTGTCAAGAGAGGTGCGCGCGGAGTGTAGCTACATGAGGTAAACCCCTACTGAAAATTATTTACACTTGTATTCCGTTTTATCCAGCCCGAAATGCCACCACTTTAGGCCGGATAATAGCGACTATAGTGTATAGTATTACTAATAAAATAACAATTATTTCCAAATAAAATAATATTAGTAGCTTTCAATCAATGTTTGCAATAACAATCAGTTACCACCACTTCAACCGTATATCGACTTATAGCTCACCCCCATGAAGGACTCTAAAGAGAGCACCCCAAACCTCCCAGCCGTTAGTACCACTGGTTTTTGTGCCCTCATGATCATCATCAGAAGACTCTTCTTGAAAGTCGTTGAACTGTTGTACCAGTCACTGGAGAAGACTGCGTTACCCACCTCCACGCTCTGAATGGATACAGGAAGAACAACGACTAGTATTAGTTAGGATGTCCCCTTTGGACTCAACGGTTTTCAAAGGGGATGTCATAATTTTACCCTTGTACTACCATGAAAATTTGAAACAGGTTAAATATTATATTTGTATAGATTCGGTGCTTTTAGTCTTTTATTGTAATTGTTTGATCACAAAACTGTTTTTTTAGTTATAGTCTCTAATATGGCTTTTCTCAATTTATAATGTATAAACATAAAGACGTTTGCTAGGTTAATTTACACTACGTAAATAGAATCATTAATTATGAACTTTACAAATGTTAACCAAATTTTAGATCATAAGGATCTGTTATGAGCATTAGATGACAAACTTTTTAAATGAAGAGAAAATGTTGTAATTAGATTCTAAGACACTCTTGACAGATATTCAACAACTGTTGATATCACCATGGGAAGAAAATTATACTACTGTAAAGCCACATGGCTGACTCACTCACTGACATTAATGTTGACACAATATTAGATGAGCTAGAAACTTGAAATTTGGCTAACTTATAACTTTTAGTTTGTAACCGACGGAAAAAATCCAAAAGGTTAAAAACACAAACTTTTAATCCCCGAAAATAATTCAAAATTGCGGAGTAACTTTAAAGTCGGTGCGGACATTTCTTTGGAGGTCTCTTGTGGTTAAACGGTAATACCTATAAAAAAAATGCTCTGGAATTACATTAGTTTACATCCACTTGCAAAAAGAACCCACCGGGGATTTGGAGGCGTAGCCCCCAACGATCAAAGCGAATTAAACTCTATGGTTCTACTGAAGAAATGTTTTTTTTTTGACCAAAAAAATGTTTTGCAATAAAAATTGCATAAACACCGACCTTAACTAGTGTTCCCCAAAACCAGCACCTTAATGGTTGCTCTCCCCAGAAAAAAGACGAGAGGGACAATTAACAGGAAGAAAGCCTGGTTTACACTTGTCTCAGATCTTTGTCGAGTATGTTTATCGCGATCAACGGGGTTAGAGCTGGTTGACAATACGCACGGGCACGGTTGACACAGCGTTTCGGCAGATCCGATCTTCATATATTTCTTGATTTATTTGTATTACCTATGTGGTCAAGCGGTCTATGACCTTTTAAAAGCTCTAAATACAATCAAGGTGTACACATTCAGGATTACTAAAATAATATTTGTTTAAAAGTTTCATCTCTTTATGTTTCTTGGTTTTGGAGCTGTCCGCAGTAGTGGCTATGTCATCTCAGGCGTTAAGCTCTGATTTAACTCCCTTTTAATTGATAAGCTAAACATTGGGTCTGACTACATAATCATAAATGTAAGATGAAACCAATAAGGATTTCACTTACTAATGTGTATACGAAACAACAAACCAAACTGGAATCTAATTTCTCTTTGTTTTAAAGATTGACGTTTCTTATCTAATTTCTCTTTGGATTTAATATTTTCTCTGGGAGATAAAGCCATGCAGAAAACAAATGAATTCAACATTCAATATTACATTACATTCCTAGAAAACAGCAGTTTTTTCAGCTTTCTAGTTTTCTTGGTTTTGGAGTTTTTGCGTTTACACACAAATACACATACTATGTTTACAATTATTTATTATAATAATCAACATTTTTGTCCTAGATGTGTATCTAAGTATTAAGCTTAATTAAACCAGTGCTATAATTTTCAAATAAACTAAGTATGGCTTGAGTAAATGCTTTTTAATTGTCTGCAAACTCAAGTCAATAGTTTTTGAATATTTGTTGTAATGTTATCATTTTTCGACCCCTTTTTAATCATTTTATATTTTAATACTTTTAATATTAATACTAAACTATCAGATGTTGCTCGTCCTTTTGAAAGGTACTATTTTAATCTACTACAATATTGCGCATTACTTATTTGGCTACAAACAAACAGATACACGTTTAAAGAAAGGGATGAAGGTCGTTAAAGAACCTTCTAAAAGGGATAATATTGTTCGGGGGGGTTCGTTGTAAACAACGTTACCTATATTCCATTCACAGTAGGAATTACTCTTTGAAAGGTCTTTTTTCCTACCAATATCCTACTATATAGTAGATTTATGGTAGGGAAAAAGGCCTTTCAGAAGTCAATTCCTACTGTGGATGGATTATAGGACTAATTTGTCTCTCAAACTTAGAACGGGTAGAACGTATCGGTAACGAATCGTATTTTAATTTATTATTATCAAAATTTCTGTCTCTAAAATCCCAATATTATTTTTAATTTAATAATTAAAATTCTCTTCTCAAACACTTTCATACAAACAGTGTGTTTTTTTAAGTGAGGGTGATATCTAGTAAGATATTTTTAGTAAAATTATTTCGTTGGAAGTTAGTTCATCCGAAATGAAAGGGCTGAACCTGATTTTTTATAACCAAATTTTAGACGAGTTGTAAATTTGAGTGTAGGTGATAAGAATGAACATTTATTTAGAAACACGTTTAATGATAATACATTCCATTGAAAATTTTAAAATATATTATAAATATTATTGTAGCATTTATTGGAACAAATGCTCCAAGAAAATGTCTAAGTGCAAGAAACTCACCAAAAGTCCCCCACTGTGCTGCCCCGACTGACTGGTTATCACACGAAAGAATACTGGCGTCCTCCTTCCACAAAAAACATTATTCGTCTGAACGCACCATAAACACTGAAAGAGTAAAATGCTCTATTCCCCCGTGGCGGGGTGTGAAGGGGGGTGTGGCGAGCATGCGCCGTAAATGTGTAATACGTCCAGAATGTTAATTTTGCTCCACGTTTGATACTATTTTATCCCCTCTCTCCCATCACGTGTCTTGTTTTCCCTATGTTTGTAGTCACCCCTTATCCCCCTCTCTGAGCTGGTATAATCATATATATGCTTGGATTGTCCGTGAGGACTTCACTTCTCTCGGCAGGGCCGCCCCCTTGGACATTCCTTGGGTTTATTTAGGTACGAATAAAACTCTTCAACAGATATTATTTAAATATGTTAAATTCAAATATGTTGCAGTTTAAATTTGTCAGGTGTAGAGTCACCACGTAACATTTAAAATGTTAAGTACGAATCTTTTAAAGTATTAATTTGTCCGAGGTAGAGTTACCACGTAACATTCAAAGAGTTAACTTAGAATCTTTTTTGAGTATAAACATGTCAGAGGTATAAACTTTATGTAACTTTCAATATGTTAAGTTCAAATATGTTGCAGTTTAAATTTGTCAGGTGTAGAGTCACCACGTAACATTCAAAATGTTAATGTAGAATCTTTTGAAATGTAAATAAGTCTGATGTACGTAATTTTTCAAAAGTCAAGTTAGAACAGTTACAAATATTTAAAGTACAAATTGGTCGTATGTTTTAGAAGGTTTCAAATGCTGTATTTCCGTATAATGTTTATGGTAACTCGGTTAACCAGACAAATGGAAGTTTTCAATGTTTTCAATGAGTTTCAGTAATGGTATCACTGGCTCCGTTTAACCTTTTGGCCCATATGGCAAAACTTCAATGTTATCACTCGGAAGGAGTAAATTTGTTTTCGACGACCATATTTTGTATAGTGAATATCTCCGTAATTTAACTCATTAGCCTTGCGGGCCTGTAGAGTCCATTGTTTATTTTTTATATATTATCTTATACAAATAGCCTCTCTAAACTGTACATTGTATGAATAACTCATTTTCCATTTTATGTATCCTATTCAAATTTTTTTTTAAACATCAATAAAACTACACCATGTTATTTTTTGAAACATTTCGTCATAATTTAGTTTTCTGCCTTTGTTATCCTTCTTGGCGTCCTAAATATTTTTGAGTACAAGTCAAGGACATTATACGTAAACAGGCTGTTTACTTGTATCTTGCATTTTCTCACCGCCCTCTGCAAATTCTGCTACCTTGTTATTTTAGTTTAGTTTTTTTTATTGTGCGCCAGCCTTAGTCTTCTAGGAAGAGTAAGGGCGACGCCACATTATGTAATCCAATACCAATTTGTTTATACTAAAAAAAATCTTAAATTTCAGCTTCAACGCTTTTTGGATAGAATGTCTCTCCAGAGCTTTATCAATATTGGTTATCAGAAGTTTTACTATAATTGAAACTAAGGTATAATTTTTATTCATTAATTAATCTTTAGTTAATTTAATAAAAATTATCATTAACGACATCCTTACTCTCCAATTCACCTCCCTCCCCCAAAGTAAATCTTTCATAATTTCACCTAAAGTGAGCATGATTCAGTTACTGGCCCCCACCCCGAAATCGAACATGTAATCTAAAGCGTGATTTCACATAAGCATAATGGCGTATACTCATTAACAGCCCAGAATGTAAGCCTTACACTGTCATAAGCATAGTTATATTCTAATTTCTTGAATCTCATCACAAATATTCAAGAATGGTTGAGATTACATTGTGTAAAAATTAAAAATTAAAAGTATCTACTAAAGTAATATTTAGTATATTTTGACCAAACCCGATTCAGTGGCCAGATGGTCTAAGGTAGTGGTTCTCAAACTCAGTGGCGGCTTGTGTGTAGGCACAACGGAAATGCAGAACCCTCTATTTTCCCTTGATATTATCAATAACATTTAATATATTGGGTCCTTTTTTCTTTAATTCTTTCTTTATTTTTGTAGTATAATATATATTCCTTAAGCTTGATGTCAGTACTTCAGTAGCCATCCCCCAATTTATGAAAACGATATAAAAATCTTTGTATGGAACTGTGAGCTTTACAGTGACAGCTACGTGGTGTTTGGCTGTTGTGCGCATGCGCACAAAGGAGGGGGTGGAGAGGAAGACGGGACTGCAATGTAGAGAGAGCACTGTTGCTCTCGCAGTGCCGGATCTGGCGTGATGGTGGAAGGAAGTGCTTTTTACTCAGCGTGTGTTGTGCTTAAAAACCGTGTACCATATTCTTGAATGTGATAAAGTGTAGAAGAGTGTAGAATTAGATTAATTAATCTTCTTCCAGCTATTCTATTTGATTCTTTATTTCTCGGTTCTTTTATTTATCAAAAAAGACTAAATGTGTTTGCAGTACTTTCAATGGAGAAAAATTTCCTCAATTTTCATCCAGAGATCAAGGAGAAAATTATTGAACTTTTTGCACAAATTAAAACAAGAAGAATGGATTTACTTTCTAAATTAATAAATCAAGCATGAACTGTAACAATATAGGTTAGAGTAAGTAA
>CABFVX010003376.1:24096-87540 GCA_902151425.1 Timema shepardi
CATGTTCCTAAGTGAAATTTATTTTTATACATTTTTTATTTCCTTTTACACAATTTTAAAACAAAGGCTAAAAATTTTCTGGAGCAGCACCCCCACTAATTTTAGCTACGAGCCGCCACTGCTTAAACTATTCTTTGATTGTACCCCTTGGTCATGACTATAAGTCTACTTTACCCTCACAGTAAATGACAAGTTACAAGTAATCAAAGACGAAAATTTTCTTCAGTCGCCTCAAAAATTCCCCGACAAATTTCCTTTCCATCAATTTTAGAGTCTCTCGTCATTTTAACCATTTTCACAGTTTGAGAACTACTGACCCAAGGCGTCAGTCTCATGTTAGACTGACCTGCTGAAAACTGGGAAATGAGAGTTCAAATCCCGGTCGGGTCTGATCAGGGTGGTTTTTTCCTAAATAATTTATCTCTGTCTTTCAAGGAAAATGCTGGTAGATTACCTCTAAGATAGGCCCTTCCTCATCCCAACCTTATTGGAGTAATTAGGCTATACATGCGTGTAACCTGAACAGGTAGTAAGAGACTAAAAAAAGGTCTTGTTAATAAAAAAAATTGAAAATACATGTCTTGAGTTCCCTTCCATAATACATTGACTAAAATATTCTTGTATTTGGATTTGCCGTTTTAAGTTCTTAATACATATTATCCGGTATGTTTAACTAACCTGATAAGTGAGCTTTGATCCATAGTAGCAGAGTAGACCCAAACGAAGAAGAACACAACACAAGTGTCCAAGACTCATCACCATAGCCATGCTAAACTCTGTCAGCTTAACATAAAATAATAGCATTTACTTTACTCTATCATTCAATCATATACTCAATCCATTATTAGCTTTAATTGACCTTGATGGTTTTAGGGTACAGTGCTTGCCTTAGGACCCACTGTTTGTGGGTTCAAACCCGGATAAGGTCAACGGATTTTTGCTGGGTGATCAAAATCCGTATCACAACTTCTTTCGGAGTGGAAGTAAAGCTGGCGTCGTTCCTATGCCAATAGCGGAATATAAAAGGACCCTGGAAGGTATGTGAAAATACCTTTCCAGGCAAAATTGATAGGCCCTTTCACTTTCACTCATAGAAATGCATAGGGTGGGTAGGATTATAATCCGCTACACCTCAAATTAATTTATTACATAAAATGCAACAAAGAATAGCTGGAGTAAAGAAATTTTTAGGGGGCCTATTGTCCACATTGGGAGTTTAAGGACTAAATAATAGTAGTAGTCACTATATCAATTAAAGAAAAAAATTATTCAACTGAGGTATTTAACGTGCGCTTTCTGAACCGACTGATTATATCAGCACATGAGAATTTCTATGAGTGAGCGAGAAGAGTCTACCAATTTTTGCCGGGAAAGGTATTTTCACATATCTCCCAGGGTTAATTTACATGCCACAATCGACCTGGGACCGAGATCTTTACTTTCCCTTCCTAAGGAAGTTGTGCTACGGATTCTTATCACTCGAGAAAACTCCGTCGACGCCAGCTGTGTTTGAACACGTGAACATCACATCCTGAGGCGATAATTTTACTCCAAGACCACCGAGGTCATCATGTCAGTAAAACATAAAAATATATTCATAATCATATGTGGTAAACTAAACATAAAATATCATAAAACCTTTTACATCATCTGTAATAAGTTTAATATAATTTTTTAACTAATCAATTCAATTATTTCATTTGAATTTCCTAAAAACCTAATAACCTTACATTATAACGAAAGAAATTCCAACTCAGAATGGGAAGCGTTCGTAACCACTAAATTACTGGGTGCGTCACCTTTTATCGAACCAATACATTCTGGACCTGGAACCAGTTTCTTTAACCAATTGGACGGATGGGGGCTATACGGAAGGGTCGGTTAACCGGGCATTTGTATAGATTAGTGCTCTTCCTTCTCGTAAGAATCATGGTCTGAGAATCCTTGGTAGGCATTAAATCTTGACCTCCAGTTTGGATTTTAACCTGATTATACCTATTTCGGTGGCTGGATGATCTAAAGGAGAAAGAGCCACAAGTAACGGCCAGCACGGTTCATATTGCTTTGCATGAATTACAATGGAATGCAACTCACTTGAAGCACTCAGCTAAGTTTGGAACTGCCTAGCACAATAACGGTATGGCCTGAATGCCTTCCCATCTGGTAAAAGATTAAGGAATTTACCATATTCTCTCGTCTTATTAAATATTTATTGCATCCAGAACTTGTAGTAACGGCACTTTTTTTCGCCATCTTCCTCCTTCGCACAAACTGCACCCGATACCACTAGCTCCTCTTTGGACGAACTCTCCATTACAACTTAGAATTGCAAGGAGTTTCGACCAATGATGTTTTGCCGTGCCCGGATCTACAAATGGGTTAACTACGAGCCGAGCCACACCAAACCGGTCCGATCCGTGCCGTGCTGAGATGTTCCCGGAATAAGGAGGGGGTTAACTACTAGCTGAGCCACACCGAACCGGCCCGATCCGTGCCGTGCTGAGATGTTCCCGAAGTAAGGAGTGAGTTAACTACTAGCTGAGCCACACCGAACCGGACCGATCCGTGCCATGCTGAGATGTTCCCGGAATAAGGAGGGGGTTAACTACGAGCCAAGCCACACCAAACCGGCCCGATCCGTGCCGTGCTGAGCTGTTCCCGAAGTAAGGAGTGGGTTAACTACGAGCCAAGCCACACCAAACCGGCCCGATCCATGCCGTGTCGAGCTGTTCCTGGAGTAAGGAGTGGGTTAACTACGAGCTGAGCCACACCAAACCGGCCCGATCCATGCCGTGCCCAGCCGTGCCGAGGCGTGCTGGCTATTACTAATGGGTTACCTCCTTTTATCTCACAATAGACTGGACTGCCGATGACAGGGAGATTGGGATTTAAATCCCGGTCGTGTATATTGAGATTTTTCCCCCAAATGTTTTACCTCTCTCCTCCCATGAAAATGTGGTTACGCTTTCTCTAAATTCAACCTTACTCAGCCCCAACACATTACTGTAATTAGTGCATATGAGTACAGCCCGAACTGGTAGTAGGACGTGGGGACAAAATAAATCTGCTTATTGTTAATAAATTGATATACATAAATCAATTTATTAATAAATTGAGCTATATTTTTATCACTTCATTAATGATAACGAGATAATTCTTGCTATGTAATTATAATGTATGTATAAATACATAACTAGTTATATTTTATATATAGTATATATATATATGTATAAAAAGATATAAATCAATTTATTAACGATAGTCAAATGTTTTTGTATATATAATAATTTACATCAATAAGGTAAGAATGAAGAAGGTATCATTTAAAGCAAATGTATCCGCATTTGTGTAGAGGCAGAGTGGGAAACAATTGAGTAAAAATACACATTATTATTATATCTGGAAGGAGTTCAAGCCTTAATCTCCCCTGTTCCAGATCATGTTAGATTCGCCTGCCCAACGATGCGTGCCATATTTCTTGATAATAATAAAAATAACAATTTAATATACACAAGGTTGTTCTAAACTCCAGATTTAAAAATTATACATGTTGTATAGCATTACAAGACAAGTATTTACACGTAATGAACCAATTGGCGGTGCTATGGAACGTCAACGTTAGTGCTGAAGGAACCTGAAGCCGTAGGCAACACCTGCAGCATCCCACAAGAAACCAACACAGGCATCCTCACCACTCCCTCACGTGAGACACATCCAATACCTGTTACTAGATATAATTTACACCACACTTCACTTGTTAAGTGCTGAAAATTGATGAGCTACCTACCATCAGGGTGTATATAACACCAACTTTAAAGTTTCGTAGCGCCGCCATCTGGTGTCGCCTATCCTAAGTTATTATTATTATTATTATTATTATTATTATTATTATTAGCACCGCGTCTTAATAGCCGTTCGGTTTAAACGCACTTACGCTAATGTGTAATGGTAGGATGATTGTGAGATGAAATGGAGGACCTACAGTTTAACGTGGAATCCGAACCACGGTGGAGGCCTGGCATTCCCCACATTCACAAGATGTCTTGTCAGAGGTGAAGGAAGGGTTTGATAATCAGATAAATCTGTGCCGGGACCTAGGATTGAACCCCGGACCCCAGCACAGAAGCCTACACCTTACCCCTAGACCAGCAGGTCACCTGATCCTAAGTTCATTACACGAAAATAATTGTAGCGTCACCCCGTATAACCTGTACAACGTTTTACCTTAAGATCTGTATAATATATGTGTGATTGCACGCGTGCGTGTGTTTTTTGTGTATACAGAATGTTTATAAAGTCTCTGGCCAAAGATAAACCACAGAAGTTATTCAAAACTCCCTCCCAGACTAGGTCTTAGCAGTATTTGTCGGTTTCATTTGATGTGGACTGTCGGCAACGTTACTCGTGGCTGGATACGTCTATCCTCCTACTTATATGCAACTTGTTGTACACGTACGTACTTATAGTCACGTACTACCGACGTTGTTGCGTCTAACTTCAAGCTTCATCTAATAGTGCTAATAACTTTTCCGGGCTTTTTTTTTTAGAATCTTTTGTATCTTTCTGCCTATAAGTGCTGTGGTTTAAGTTTGGGCAGAAAATCTATAAACATTCTGTATATGTACGGACAAACCCAAACTAATATTCATTCACCGTTGTTAGCTCGAAACCGATCAAGCACAAGTTCAATGAGACGATCAGGAACTGCACAAATAGCACCGGGTCCAAAAGGCTACGAAGATCTTCACAGTGTCTGCAATGAAACAAAGATGGAGTGTGATTATATCGTGGGATGAGCTGACGGCCATTTTGGAGAATTC
This sequence comes from Timema shepardi, assembly GCA_902151425.1. Lineage (NCBI taxonomy): Eukaryota > Metazoa > Arthropoda > Insecta > Phasmatodea > Timematidae > Timema > Timema shepardi. The sequence goes on from CABFVX010003376.1 coordinate 28,917, forward strand.
ACGTGGTCCAACAAGCTACGAAGATCTTCACAGTGTCTGCAATGAAACAAAGATGGAGTGTGATTATATCGTGGGATGAGCTGACGGCCATTTTGGAGAATTAACTTAATCGGTTGATATTTTGCGTGATGAAAATACTAATTTACTTGAAAAATAAATATAAATTGTTATAAGGGCTACCTAATTTAGTTACGCCCCCCCCCCCTCTCACCTTTAAGAGCCCATTTCACACCTCGGATGACACTTAACTTTGGTAAGTAATTAAGTGTCACATCATAGGTTGAATCTCTGTTTTATGATTTTTTTTAAGTTAATTTAGACCAGTGAAACCATTTCACTCTGATATTTTGGGTGATATTTTTTACAACGACTCTGTGTCGTAAGCTTGTTTTTTCTTTTGTTTAATATATTCACACTCCTATTGCAAATACTTGTGAAATTTAACCAGTTCGAAAACACCCTCTTTTGCTCTCCCTCCCTTTTGGAACAAATAGACATGGTGGAACTCAAAGAAAGACAGAAAGAATCCTCTAGAATGATTTCTTTCGAACTATGTACCCAAAAAGAAGACTTTTTTTTATTCATTCTGCTTACAACCTTACTGCAGAACGGTCTACGAAAGATTAACCTTTAGTTTTAATTCTATTCACAGTCTTAATGAGAAGTGGTCCACGCTAAATTAATCTAAAAAAAATAAAATTCAGTTGAGCTATCTAGCTTAAGCTGCCGTGTCATGTGTACAAAAATAATTATTTCTGATCAATTGATTTAAATTAATAAAAACAAGTTTTTACAAAATAACAAATTCTTCACATATGAGTGTCATTAAAACCGGACTTCAATCATTATCACGCCGGTTCCAAAAAAAAGGGAATCCACAGCAAGAAATAATCCTTACAATTTGGCTTTGACAACGAACGGCTTTCCAACAAAACTGTCACCGGTAAAGCAAAAATCTTCACTTATAAGAAGTGAGCATATTCCCGAGAAATTCATTTAACTTGTCACTGAAATTATTCTACTCCAGGCTAATGTGTTTTGAATGATTTTAGTAAAAATAAACATTTACGGAAGTATAGCGAAATTATGAAACAAATTTATTTTTCAAATGTTTTACTTTGCCAGCCTTTCAAGTCAAATTACCTATACAAACTATAAATGCAACTTTTCGGCTTTGCACTATTTAAAATAATGGTATATTTGTTTACGCCAATTGTTCAATAAATATATATTTACAATATTTTCAGTGATTTCATTTAATTGATATCTTCATGAAATTACAGTTATTTCAGTTTTAAAAAAGTCGTAAAGAATGTAAATGAATATATAATAGAGCCATGTGTTTTACAAACCTACCTTAGCAGATGTTGATGAAAGTTAAGTAATTTAAAAAGGCATTCATTCATTTTATTAGCGAGTTCATCATTTAATTGAAATTCTTCTATATAAAATTGTGATGGGTTTTCTTTTGAATCGATTAGTTCCAATTGGCTATACGAGATAAATTTGTTTGAATCTAAAAATTTCTTCTCTGGATATTCACATTTTATTTCACAATTCTTGGGATATATTTTTGCTATTGCTACAGATTTGGTTGTAGAATTTAAGATAGGATTTGTTCTATTTTTGTTTTCAGAGGCGCTTTCGAAGTTTCCGTGTTCTTCATTGTTGGTTTTTTCAAATATTCTTGGTGAAAGTCTCGTAAGAGAATCATTCGTAATTTCGAAATATCCATACGTTGTGATGACAAGAGCCATGTAAAATGCGTCAAGAACTGCAGTGAGGTAGGTCATCAAATAGAATCCAAAGAACTGATAAACATACTGCGCTGCGAAATGGTTTGTTTCGTTCAGATCAAGTATAGTAAACATATTTAATGGCATTACACTGTGAACTACTGGTCTATTTTCTTTGGAATACACTGCTATGGCATAAAGTTTTTCAAAAATACGAGTTGGTAGTATTAACCAGGAAGAGGCAACAAATCCGAAAACCATGCAGTAAACTTTTGTGACAAATTTTACTTCTTTAGATATCTTCTCAACACCGCCCGTCCTATTCAAAACGAAATCTTCCCCACAAAACTTGGAAAACAAATGAAAATGACATAATATATCTTGGTATTTTGTTTTGTGGATTAGAATGGAGAATAGAATCGACCATGTTGGTATGCATGTTAGTATAATTCCGGTGTTTTTAAAAACTGCGTCTATGTTTCCCCAGTTGAAATAAACGTTGCACATCATCAAGGTAAACGTGCAGTAAATGAAAGTAACGGTATCACGATAAACTCGATACAAGATATTCTTCCATGGCTGCTTTCTATTTAGATTCAAATCCCATAAACCTACGAAATTTAACAGCCTCAAAACAATCTCCATGCTACCATCGGTGTTTCCCATTTTTTTAAATTGTATTTTAGCTCATAGTTTTAAATGTATTTTTCTTTTAAAACGAAATCGACTATAGTTTAAATCCTGACTCAAGTCTAAATGTTTGTGTGAGGTTAAGACAATGTGAGCTAATAGATAAAAACCTTCCATTTTAAATAGAGGTTTCCAAGATAAAAGAATAAAGAACTAGCTAAAACAAGAAACCATTACCATATTATAAGTAATATATACCACAGGTAAGGCGAGAGACAATAATTATACTCTTAATAGGTACTTGTAGAAGATTCTTTCTAACAATTTAAAAGAAAATGTGTAAAAAATATGTTTTTCTTTCTTTATATAATTTATGTTGGTAGTTATAAACAATTTCCGTAGATAATTTTGCTTGAGAACCATTAAAGAACCTTTTAAAGAACATAATAAGTATGTTAAGAATCACCATAGCCCAAAGGACACTTTGTAGCTTAAAACTGCCCAAATTTATACCGTCAAATTCTACAACTGAATAACACATGTCCACACATGCATACAAAAAGAACGGATAGGAATTATTATCAATAAATAATGAGTCACTACTAGAAAAAAGATCTCCATGGTGCTAGCCCGCCATCAAGCTATACCGACTGAGTGGCCGCCGTCTGTTTGCGAAGATAGTGATAACATCTGCCGATAGAGGGTGTCATTTGGTCAGCGCAGCGAGACCTTCAGCCATTAATTTCAGTATTCTAGACCAGAACCGCTACTTTTCCATTCAAGTAGCTCCTCATTTGCCCTTACTAGTTTGAGTTGTATTAGAAAAATATTTCAAAGCTATTTGTATGGATTTATTCTAGTGGTTGAATAAAATTTAAGCTTATGTTTATATTTCACTATTAATTTGTGTAGTTATATATACTGTTGAATTTGGACACACTACTTTGAATATTTAGCCAAATCATACGGTCTCGTTAAAGCACTATTTGCATAACCTGTGGTTTTATAAGAGTCATATAAGTCATTGAGTTCATTTGACCATCGAAATTTTACTGCAAAATTTTAATAAGTGTATAAATATAAGTTATAAATAGTGATTCAATTATTTCAAATCATTACAGTCCACGAATTATAAGGAGTAATATTAGCTGTTTTTATGCTTTTTTGCATATCAATGATAAGGTAAAGTAAATAATAAATGGGGATTAATTATAGTCTAACTAGACATTCATATGAGATGTACAGTATTTTTTATATATATTATTATTAATATAAATAAATATAAATAATTTTAATATTATAAATATGCTGTTCTGTAAACTTCATATTAAGAATGTATAGATATATTAGACTAGCAATCCCGCATGGCGTTTCCCGTGACCCACTGTGGTATAAGAATTATAAAAAAAACTCCCTCTACAAAAAAAAATTGTTTGGAATTATGGTCGGTTTCGTATACATTCCCCCCCCCTCCCCCGTAGGAGGATGAGGCATATTTTTACCACAGCTATCTCTGAAACGTAATTCTAAACCAGATTAACAATTTTTTTCCCAAAATTTGTTAAAAAAATAGCCTAGTTAAAAAACTAATTAAAATTTTTAAATCCTGCTTTGAGGTACCTTCCGTCCAACTACGTTAAAAATTTCATATCTCTGCGTGCCGTATATTTGGCTGGGCATCGCACACAAACAAACACGTCCTTTTATTATTATAGATTTCAACCCCATTAATTTATTATGATGGTATGTAAAAAGCATAAATTAGCAAGTGTGACCTCTTATAACTAGTGAACTGTAATGGTTTGAAATAAATGAATCACTATTTATCACTTGTTAAAATTGTGTAGTAAAATATCGAGAGTCGAATGACCTAAAATTAAAATGCGATATAAAAATTATTGTAGGAACTTACCCGAGCAAACTTTGATGTAACTTCACCAATTTCAAGAAGCACTCATACATTTTACTGCTCGCTTCCTCAGGCCCTCTTGATTCCTCTTGGAAAAAATTAGATGAGTTTTCCTTTGGATCAGTTAAATCGAATCTTTCCGCGAAGGTTGATTTCTTTATATTTGAAACTGTTCGTCCTATCTTAAGATTACCTATTATTTTAAGGCCCCCTGGAATAAATTCTCCCATTCCTAGAGTCGTATAATTTAAAATAGGATTTATTTCACTTTTGTCTTTATTGAAATTTTCCAAGGGACGCGAAATAATTTTGGCTTTTTTACTACAGGGTGTAACAAAAATTACGGGTGAAATTCTTGTAAGGTAGTTATTCATAATCTCGAAATGATCGTGCGTTGTTATCAGAAGGGCCAAGTAGAATGCGTCTAGAATCATTGCGTAGTAAGCTAATAAAGAGAATGCCAGCACCTGATAAACATTCTCCGCTGTAAATTGGATCGTTTCGTTCGTATTTAACGTTGTGTATAGATTTAACGGTAGAGCACTGTGAACTATGGGTCTATTTCCTTCAGAATACGCTAAGATCACGTAAATTTTTTCAAAAATACGTGTCGGAATTATACACCAAGAAGAGGCAACAACACCATAAACTAGACAAACCACTTTCGTGACGAATTTCACTTCTTTGGATGTTTTCTCTATGTCATCTGTCTTATTTAAAATTAAACTTTCCGCACGAAACTTCGAGAGCATCTCAAAATTTGATAATATATGTTGGTACTTTTCTTTATGAATTAAAATGGAAAATAGTATGGCCCATGTAGGAAGGCATGTTAGTATGATACCAGTGTTTTTAAAAATTGATACTAAATCCTCCAGATTGAAATAGACGTGACACATAAGCAAAGTTAACGTGCAATAAATTAAAATCAGGGTGTCACGATAAATTCTATACATAAAATTCCTCCAAAAGCTTTCTTTATTTTCATTTAAATTCCATAATCCTACGAAATTCAACAGCTTCAAGATGATCGACATTCCACTATCCTCCATTTTGATAGACTGTTTTAATTTGGAGTTTTTTAATGTATTTCTGTAGTAAAACAAAAGTGGGTGTTGTTTTAAGACAAAGTCTAGATGTTTGCATAAGGCTCTATAATATGAAATAAAAATGAAGAACATTAGCGTTCCTTTGTAAACAATAGTTTGAAAAATTAAGTCAATATAACAAATATTTAATAATTCATTAATGTACAGACAATTATTATGGTGTTACTAGTTATCTATAATAAATGCAAATTCTTTAACTTTATTACCGTATTGTCTTATGAATGTTTAGTAATATCTTTAACTCAAAACTAATAAATTATGTTTAAAGTTCCAGTTAAGTTTTTTATGATTAAAAAATTAGTATAATAGGTCAAGGTTGCCAATGTTTATGTTTTTATTTTTTGGAACCGCGTCTTACTATAATTCATTCACGACCTTAATTTACTTGGATGACAGCAAAAAGTTACTGGAAATAATACCTAATATATCTCTTCGCCAATATCTGACATCTATCACTTTTGATAACTGTAATGAAAACAGTTGGTAATATATGAATGTGATAGTTAACTACAGTAATTTAGGCCAATATTATTTATATATTTATTTGAGGTTGGACACTAAACTTCTTTATTTTTTATTTTACTTAAAAAATAATTGACAGCACGTTCACAAAAATTATAACGAAAATCGCTTCAAAATGGCGACCGACAAATTTAAACCATGTGGTTGAACATGATGGAAACAAGCTTTTTACAATTAATGCATCTACGCAGGGGATAAAAATATTTTATTCAGATAAATATTTCATAATACGATAAAATAATCATAAACTAATTAATGATATATAAAAAATGCCTGTATTTTCTCTTTTCTAAGTAAATACGACGCTTGTATTAAACGGTATTAATGTATGTACTATATTACACATCATAGATAGCAAAACCGTGATTATTACCAAGTGTTGGCAACCCAAAACCTAAACATATGATATTTGAACTGTCATTCAGGTAAAAACCTACCATGAACAGACTCTGCTTGTTGGGGTTACACGCCTATGTACTAATTACACTGATGTTTTAGGGATTAAGAAGGTTTAATCGAGTTTAGGTGTACCCGTATTTGCGTGGAAAAAGAGTGGAAAACCACCCATAAGGCACCCGACTGGGATCGAACCCAGATCTCCCCGTCTTTGGAAGTATACTCTTAACATGATATTAGCGCGTTAAGCCACGTGGCCACCAAAGTGTATTTCTGTTTTGCCAAAATTGATAATCAATGGCATAAATTAATAAAAGTTACTATAAAGAAGAAGGTTAATTTAAATAAAGTAAAAAAACATTATCCAGGGGCAATGATTGAAAAACATATTGCTTGGGAATTAGCCCCAAAGTAACGAGTTGGGACAGAAGCTGATGCTTTAGACTTTGGGTTAATAGTTTTAAACGTATACATAAACCTACATTTTTGTCATTTATAAACATTTGCAGTATTACTTTTAATAACAATATATTTAAAATTACTTTTTATTATATATGCTACGGGTAAAGTTCGAACTTAGATAGAGCCAATATTACCCAGATAATGTTGAGATTATATAAAATACGTGAATATTGTTAAATAAGAGGTAATTAAATCATGTTTTTCGATGTTTATCCGGTTAGTATGAACATTATCTACCTGTATTTAAATAATGTCAAAATTTTAGGTTTAAGGTTAGGTTAGGCTAGGTTATATTAGGTAATTTTAGGTTATGTGTGTTTAGTTTAGGTTAGTGGATAAGAAAGAATCAAAATGAGACATTTTGAATGATTCAATTTCAGAGATAAATATGACGTTCCAAAATATAGTCCGTATTCACACGTGCTTGGTTTTACCAATAATATTCAACGCTATCCAAGTTTTTCTGGCCAGTATAGAGATTATCCGGATGAGTTCTGAAATGAGATAGATTTCTTTCTATTTCTGAATCTATCCACTCCACTTGGATAATAGATAATCTCCTGGCTGATCTAAACACAATCCAGATTTAGTACCCTACCCGTAACACATATACAGCACAAACTCATTAAGGAATAAATGATCTCAGTAAGTCGGACCAAGATCCGAACACCGAATCTCCATCAACGGAAATTCAGTCTATTGCTAGTGTAACGCCTTGGACTATTTGACCACCAAAGAGAGTATTAAATTGTTGGCCGAGAGTTTGGGGCGTGTGTCCGTTCATCTATATTTCTGATGTGATTGTCTAATCACTCTTATGAATAAGATCAGAGTGGAAAAAAAATAGTTCTGTCTCCATTCTCCTGTTTCTTTTCTATTAATATTTTCACTTAAGCCTGATTTATAAAAATATATTAACTTTCTCATTCTCTGAATGAATTCTAGTTAAAGTTTAAGTAATTAATAGTTAAATGTTTACTAAAAACACGAAGTACCCGGAATTAATTACTAGTTCATAGTGTTAAATACCCAAAAGTAACGATTCTTTCCCCCTAAATGTCAGTAAATAAATAATAAATATAAGAGAAATTTACATAAAATTAAATTATATACATTCTTCATATTTTAAAAACTCTTTTCTCTCCCTTATCTTTACTCCGGCTATTACTAAATGAACATGTTCAAATATTGATTTGACCATTAAATTACTGATTATATTTTAGGTTTCTTAAAAAATACTTACATAAAAAGACACACATCCTTTACAAACAGAACTACAAAGTTAAATGATTAAGTTTTCAGATATTAATAAATATTTAACCGTTCTTACTGGCTTATAATTTCCCTTCTTCTGTCATTAGATTTTAATATTTAAACAAGGTCACGCCAAGTGTTTCTTTAAAAAGTGACTTAAGTCACAAATCCGATATATTCCGTAAAAAAGAATGTCATGGAATTATGAATAATAATGAATATAGTTTTGATAGTAAAATAATGGGTAACTACAATGTATGAATAAGCACTAAAATTGTATTTTCACAGTTAAATTTTAATGTACCCTATTTTTACCTTCAATATTATCATCATAAGATTCGGAAGGTGAAAATTGTTCATAATTAGGTGTGTTTAATATAAATATTAATGTCCATAAATGATTATAAATTAACAATCAATTAAATTTAAAATGTTTTGTAAAGCAATACTTTATTGACAACAAAAAAAACTACACGCACATAAATGTCTTAGTAAAAACTGTATATAAAATCTAACCATGAACAATATACATCAAAAATATTAACTAGGCGTTATAAACATACAAACATTAACAGAAACTAAATATATATTTTTACAAGAAAATTATTTATGCATTTGATGCAGCCTTATCACAATATTTCATTGGGCACATACTTAGGTTAAAAGGCATTAAAGTACAGGCCAATTATTTAGTTTATATAAGTACATTTGTTTGACATATGGCTTTGTAAATTTAACAAAAAAATATATAACCCAATATACTATTAAAGGGAGGAAAAGTACCAACTTAAGTTTATTTAACACATTATCTTGTAGTTTGTAAGTGTATGCCATTTTATTTTAAGTTGGAACATTGTAACGATAGCTTTATTATAATCCTATTTGTTTGTGTTAGTTTTTATTTAATTAAGTTCTGTAAAATATTAATAACAGTAGAATAATATGTTATATTATAGAAAATGTTAATGCAAGTGAAACTGTTTAGTTAGTAAATAAATTCAGTTAAAAAATAATTGAGAAGGAGTTTCTTTCTAACATTTCCACACCATTGTTATTAACCACACAAATAACTTTTTTTTTATTTTCTCATAAAATATATTTTCAAAAATATTTGGCAACACCTAAGATCAATAAAAAATAATAATGATAGCCTTCTGGAACCTAATGGCCACATTTCCATCAAAACTGTTGTAGTTTCTCAAAATGATGGTGGCGCTGGTGTCGCTAACGATGAAAGATGGAAGCAGTTCTTTGAAAACGTTCCATCCTTAGTTTAAATGGGCATTCAAAGTCCCCGTGTATGGGGAGTGTTTGATGCCAAACGAATGAGCCTGGTTGACGTCGATATTAGACTGGAACAAATTAAAGAACACGATTTATTTGTGTGTTTGTTTACCAAGTTAGCTATTTATATAACGTGTGCATATGATAAACAAATGTATCAAAGTTATAAAACAAGTTAAATGTAATAAAATGAGGTTCCTCAGTGGCTAAATAAATTTTGAATTCAAAATGGAATAATTCAGTGTTTGTGTAAAGTATATTCCCTCTTGTCTTTTCTTTGACAAAGGCAATTGTGCCGAAATACTACTCATTTTGTTTTAAAATATGTGATTCTTCCCACCTTTTTCCTCTTTCCCTACTTACGCTTTATTGATTAAATCTACACTCGTTAGTTAGATAATTTTTATTTGATTTTATCAATTTCCATTATCATAAAAAATTATAAAATAAAAACAAGTTAAGAGTTTCTATCGTCCCTTAAAGAAAATTCAATGGCGTCAGCCCACCATCGAGCCCTTTGTTGGCGAGGATAGTGCAACTTATGCGGATGGAGGTTATCATGTAATCAGCACAGCAAACTTTCAGGCCATTAATCTCAGTTTTATTTACTGAAGCCGCTAATTTTTCATCCCAAGTAGCTCCTCATTTTGACCTCACGCGGCTGAGTTGACCCCTTATAGTTAATTTCAAACTACTCGTTACTCAACTGTTTTCACACCACATTTTTTTTTAAACTAAGAAATGTCAACCTTAGAGGTGCACTAGCCCCCAGAGTTTTTAAGAGAGAGTCGGCCAATTTATATTAATAAAATGGAGAGTTTGTTTGCATGTCATGAGTATCGCACAATATCTACCTCACCCAGATGTCTGAGATTTTAAAATTAGTAGCCCCTATATACAAACATGTGCATCTTGAAGCAGAAATTTTACACCATCTCCCTATCCTTAGTTATTTATATCCAGTCCCCCCCATTACACCTTATTCTTATATTGAATTAGTTTTATCCAGTCCACCTCCTTACACCCTATTCTTATCTTGAACTAGTTCTATCCAGTCCACCTCATTACACCCTATTCTTATCTTGAACTAGTTATATCCAGTCAACCTCCTTACACCCTATCCTTATCTTGAGCTAGTTATATCCAGTCCCCCTCCTTACACCATATCCTTATCTTGAGCTAGTTATATCCAGTCCACCTCCTTTCACCATATCCTTATCTTGAGCTAGTTATATCCAGTCCACCTCCTTACACCCTATCTTTATCTTGAGCTATTTATATCCAGTCCACCTCCTTACACCCTATTCTTATATTGAACTAGTTATATCCAGTCCACCTCCTTACACCCTATTCTTATCTTGAACTAGTTCTATCCAGTCCAACTCATTACACCCTATTCTTATCTTGAACTAGTTATATCCAGTCAACCTCCTTACACCCTATCCTTATCTTGAGCTAGTTATATTTAGTCCCCCTCCTTACACCATATCCTTATCTTGAGCTAGTTATATCCAGTCCACCTCCTTACACCCTATCCTTATCTTGAGCTATTTATATCCAGTCCACCTCCTTACACCCTATTCTTATAATGAACTAGTTATATCCAGTCCACCTCCTTACACCCTATTATTATCTTGAACTAGTTATATCCAGTCCACCTCCTTACGCCATATCCTTATCTTGAGCTAGTTATATCCAGTCCATCTCATTACTCCCTATCTATTTCAGATCTATTATAATGTCATCATCCCATCAGCATCTAAGTCTTCCCATTGGTCTCTTCCCATTGAGTTGACCAGTCAGTACCCTGAACTCGGTGCCATATTTTCCCATTCGCTCTACATGTCCTGCCCACTGTGATCTGTGAGACTTGATTACCCTAGCGATGTCTTGTGTTCAGTACAAGGTGAGTAACTCATCGTTATGTAAACTCCTTTATCTCAACTATCCTCATAACTTTTGAACAACATTTTTTTTTCTAAGTAATTTGTTTTCGAACACTTTAAATTTATTTTCGTCACTCACTACCCCTAGCTCATTTAGGTAGGAACGTAGGGTACACAAGAAAAAGTGTTTTTGCAGTTTTTAAATATTTAAAAACATTTTTTTGGCCAAAATTAATAAAATATTGCTCCAACAAAATCAGAAAGTTTAGTTTTCTTCACATGGTGATATCAACATTTCTTGAATATCTGTCAAGGGTGTTCTGGAATGTAATGACAACTTTTTCTCTTCGTTTAAAAAGTTTCTCGTCTAATGCCGCTATACTCATGACAGATATTCAACAACTGTTGATATCAACATTTGAATAAAATTGAACTTTATGTTTCTACTGGAGCAATATTTTATTTATTTTGGTGAAAAAAAATTACTTTTAAGAACTGCAAAGAAAGTGGCGTACCTTTCCAGGCTATTTTAGCTCTCTCTATTAAATTAAACGTCGCCCGCGGTAATGTCTAAATTGTCTTCAACAAATATACAAAGTTTACAAACTATGTTTCTATTTATCGTGTGTTAAAACACATTAAAAAATGAAAATGTGGATGTAATATTGAAATGTGAGAAAGCGTGTACAAGATATTATCCATACAATAATCAAGAAATTTGTGCTATTTTTTTTAAATAAGAATCTAAACTACTTCCAAAAATAGATATTTCTGACCGAATATTTTACATCTACAATAATTACAGAATAATATCCATATTAAACCATGCATGTCTATAAAATCTCTAAATTTAATATTTACAAACAAGAGAAACATAACATATCACATCGTCTTTATATTTATTGTTTGATTTTAGTTTCAAAAAACTCCAAACATGCCATAAATTTTGACAAATTCATTTTGAATTTATACAAATATAATAAACTTAAAACTAAATATTCACACAAATGGGTAAAACATTCAATTCAGATCCAAAATAATGTTTTAGGGGGTTGGACGAAAGGCGTACAACTTAAACAACAAAATAATAAATAAATGTTGAAATGTAGCAACTATATATTTTTTCTCTGTAATATAGAGAGTGTACTGTAACATGTGGGGCCTACTTCAATGGTGTAAAGGAGAGATAAAATCATTTTAAAAGATTCCTTTAAATGTGTGCCCCATTTTACCCTGTTTCCGAGCTATAGTCAAGTTATAAGTCCAGTAAACATCGTAATGAGATGTATTTTTTGAAAGTATGTGGTATTCTAGGACACGAAAACTGCGAATTTTCATTTAGGCTGAAGGTAGCCATTTTGAGAACTTCCTATTAGGTTATATTAGGTTAAGCAGCTCCACATCACTGAAGTACTAACATTACTATAGTTAGGAAACAGGGTCAAGTGGGACATATGTTTATATTAACTTTTCTCATTGTTTTTGTGTCTCCTGTCTTCTGCTAAAGCAGGTCCCACATGTTATGGTACACCCTGTATACACGATTTAAAATATTATAATTTATGGATCTACTCACTAATTTTAAACCATAGACAAACCTTTTGCGTGAAAAAAAATCCAAATACATTTTCCTGTCTGGCAGGAGCATACAACCTACCATGTGCTTGTGAACTTAAGATAAAAAATAAAGTTAAATATTTCCCCTCACCGTGCAAGTGAAAATTACTGCCATTAACGTCCTCTATTTAAAACCATTCAAAGCTTGATCAACATATTTTGCACATGCAACATTTTAATATTTTTTAAAACAGTTCAATACAGCTTAAAAAGAATTACATTTGAACATTGGATTCGAACCGATGAAGAGATTGAATTTAGATAAAGTGTACCTGCATTTGTAGAGAGGGGCGAATCTAACACCAGTTAGGAAGAACCACATCCATTCGAGATTTGAATCCCAAACTCCCCGTCGATTATGATTTTGTACAATGAACGTTTAACGTCTTAAGCTACGTGACCAATGGTGCAAATACACAACGACACAAAATCATCATAACTGAAACAACTCCATCAGTTAATGTCTACCAATAGATACGGTAAATATGTTTTGTAATGCAGTCCGATTCTGCTAGTAAGAAATATTTTTGACAGTTACACATTTAATAAAACAGTTTTCATGGATTAATACGGAAAGTCATGTGATGTACAGCTGTCAATTTTGATAGATAGTATCAATATATATAGTAATATAGTAAAGTGTTATCACTATTGACGCAAAATATGTTTGTATTTTCTAAAAAAAAAATCCTTCCTACCAAAATTGTACTATAGCTATGCTCATTCCTAAATCAGTCGTAAAATGTTCTAAGACGTCACTGTCGCAATAGACTGGACCACCAATTACGAGGATATCATGGTTCAAATCCCGGTCACATGTACTAAGGGCGTTTTTTTATTAAATGATTTACATCTCTCCCTCCACGAAAATGTGGTTACATTTCCTCTTAATTCCCCTTCCTCATCACTACCGCATGAGTTTAAATATGAGGATAACACGGATGGGTAGTAAGACGGGGTAACCAAATAAAAATAAGTTATTCTCGTAAGATTGTAGGAAAGATTTTTTTTTGTACGTCATGTAAATACATCGGCTATTTTTAGAGACATAAACTACCACAGCCTTCTTAAATTTAGAGTTATAATGTTCCCCGTTCGTTAGATAAACCTGGTTACCTCAATTTTAAAGCATTGAAGTGTTTATATAAAAGAATAACAACATCTTGGCGTTATTGAGGCGAAGGGTGGTAGTATAGAGGATCTAATAAGAATCGGACAGCAGGAAGAGTCGTTTTATAAGTGTGTAAGAGACCTGCTATGGAGAAGAAAAGTGCCCTTGAAGAATAAGGATGTGATTTAGGTGGAGTACTTTGTACCCATAGTCACAAATGCAGCAAAATAAATGACAATAAATGTAAACGAAACTAATAAAGTGGAGGCCATACGAAGGAAATTAGTGAGGAGCATGTTAGCCATCAAGAGGAGAAACAATATTAGGACTGAAGTTATCTGGGAAAGAGTGGGGGTACATGAGATAATAGAGGAAGCAAGGTTGAGATGGTATGGACATGTAATGAGGATGGAAAAGGAGAGAATATCAAAGAGAGTGAGGGAGATGAAGTAGGTAGGAAAAGACCGCAAGGAAGACCAAGAAAGAGGTGGAAGGAGCAGATAGCAGAAAGTGTGCAAGTGAACGGAGACTATTGAAAGCAATTAGGAGGATAGAGGAAGATTAGGTTGTTTGAAGAAACTGACTCGATCACAGGTTAGAAACAGTTGATGTTGTTGTTGTTGTTGTTGTTGATGATGATGATGATGATGATGATGATGATGATGATGATGATGATGATGATGGAGTATTCATTCATATTTCCCAGGTTCAATTCCCGTGTCTAGGGGGACTTTTTAAAAAAAAACTAAATTGAGTTAGATTTTTGGCGTAGGCTATTAATGATGTTTAATTCCATTGATTAAAAAAACCATTTAGTTTGAACATAAAAACGACTGCTCATGCGCTGAAGTGCTTCTTGATGTGAGAGAAGATGGACGAAGCCATGTTAGGCTCAATATAAACAAACACATTGTAAAAGAAAGCGAGCATGTGGGAAGAAAGCGTGTGGGTAGAGAAAATATGGGGTCGTCTTTCACTTGACTTACCTTACCCTTTCCTTTCATGGAAATTTAGTTTCATGAAACCTGGATAGTTTAAGTTTTTAGCTTATTTCGATTAATGTTATGTTAATTTATTTTAAATATAGAACTTGGTAAAGGAATATACTTAAATTACGCCAGCGTAAGGGTTTTGTTCGGGGGTGGGTGAGGATTTCCAGTATTTTACGTTTTCTTACAAAAATGGGGAGGGATGTAAGAATGCATCGTACATAAGGTTGTTTTTAATCATTGTTTATGGCGAGACAAGATATAAATATTTAGGTGGTAGGGAAAGTAAATGAAAGCTTACAATCCCTTATTAGGGGGAAGAGGGGATCGAAAATCATGGATCAGAATAAGTTAAATAACTTAAGGTGCGGCAGAAGGGAGCGCAAGTATTTTTACAGTTTTTACAGAATTGTATTTTTTTGGCCAAAATAAATCAAATATTTCTCCAGTAGCAACATAGAGTTTAGTTTTCTGCACATGCTAATATCAACAGATCTTGAATATCTGTCAAGGGTGTCCTGGAATTTTGTCAAAATTACAGGATACCCTTGACAGATATTCAAGATCTGTTGATATTAGCATGTGCAGAAAACTAAACTCTAATGTTTCTAATGGAGAAAAATTTGATTTATTTCGGCCAAAAAATGTAAAGCTATAAAAACTGTAAAATTACTCGCGCTCCCTTCTGCCGCACATTAAAACTACTTCAGAAGAGTGAATAGTTTAGGTTTGGTAAAACTGTGAACCACACCGGAGGGTATACAGGCTAGGGTGCCAGCCTAGTTAGGTCTGGTTTGCCATTGCCAGGTAGGTAGGATTTTACAATTCTAGCCGGGTGTGTATAAAGGGATTTTTCTTAATGGTTTCTCCACTCTTCTTCTAAGTAATTTCGGGTGCATTCTTTCTCAATTCCACCAAAAGCATTAGTGTAAAAATGCGTAGCCCAAATGGGTAGTGCCACGCGGTGTATACAAGCAAACACACACGCAAAAATTTGTGTTTTATATAAATTTAATTGAAAGTAAAGGCAAATAGATGAAATGGTGTACACCCCTAAAAGCATGGCCAGTCCAAGCTTTAGGTTAAGGCGGGAGTGTAGGGAAAGCGAGCTAAGGGCAGTGTTTTTACACTTTTTATAGCAATTTTTTTTCCAAAATTAATCAAAAATTGCTTCAGTAGAAATATAGAGTTTAATTTTCTTCACATTGTAATATATCAACAGTTGTTGAATATCTGTCAGGGGTGTCCTAGAGTTTAATGAGAACTTTGTCTCTTTATTTAAAAAGTTCCTCTTCTAATGCCAATATTCTTATGACAGATATTCAACAAGTGTTGATATCACCATGTGAAAAAAATTAAACTATATGTTTCTATTAAAGCATTATTTGAATTATTTTGGGTTCAAAAAAATGTTTAATATAAAAACTGCAAAAAAACACCGCTCTTATATTGTGTTCCTTACACTCCTACCCTAAATTTTATTAAAAATGTAAATGATTAAAATACTTGTAAGGTAGGGAATAAAAGAAAGTATCTAAAGTGTCCTCCACCCACAAATTCTGATATAGTAGAGATGTGTAAAAAGTATCGATACTTACCTAATATCAACCATTTCCTTCATATACTAATAATTTGTTTACTAGAAATTTTTGTTACAGGTTTATAATTTATGTATTAGCTTAGTAATGCTATAATTTTAAATCCAACCTTTGCTAGCCTGATAAATGTTTCTTGCTACTTCTTTCGAAAATGAGCTAAACACATAACTAGACCCTAATTAAAATTATGTTATTGTATTATAGTTATTATCTTTAATGATATTAGATAATTAAAAGTAAAAATTATATTACTGTTCGAAGTTTTATTTATCGTTAATAGATAAATAGAAGGAAGATTTTAGGGTGTATAAAAAATCATCATTTCCGTAGGTACGTACTTTAAAAACACTAAAAAACATCATATTTGGATAAAATCCTCTAATTATTCTTTCAATACCGCTATCAATTGTTATCGATAATTTTCTTTTGATACAAGTACTGTATCAATACTATTCTTCCTATGCCATTAAAGCGCAAAGTATCGATATATATTTTTAATATATACAAATACTGTATCGATACTATTCTTCCTATTTTATAAATGTGTAAAGTGTCTATATATTTCCTTCGATACAAGTACGGTATAAATACTATTTCTTGTAGCTAAATGCGTCAAATATCGACATATTTCTTTCGATACAATTACACTATTGATACTAGGAAATGCGTCAAGTATCGATACTTTTTTTCGATGCCACATCTCTATTGATGATTATACCGGTTGCTCACCTGAGCCGACAGTAGTCAAAGTGATCGACGAACCTCCTTCACATCATCATCCCCTTGTTGAGCTTGTCCTCTGCCAGGAGGTGGGGGGTGGCGATGTAAGGGGAGTGCTTGATGCCGAACGAGTGCGCGGGGGCCCACGTCTTATGGAGAAGCACCTGTGTGGTTAGCGTGGGAACGAGGGTAGGGGTTAAACTAGCGGCTGTTAGTTTGTTAATACCCCTCTAACAAATACAAGCTCTTTATTAGATAACTCTGCGCCGCTATTTGGTCAACAAACATCTCGGGGTGATCTTTGGCCTCAACGTGTTCACAGTTTAAATTTCATTAGTAAACATTATTGTTATTTCAGTTACTTACATTTTACAAGACGTTCATCACTGGCCTCCGAATTTAGGATCATTTATCTACACTGAATATCAACTCTGTAGGAATTGCAGATCTTAATGTGGGAGTGTAGAGACGCAAGTAGAGGAAAGTGTTTTTGCAAATTTTATAGCAGAATATTTTTTTGGACAAAACAAATCAAATATTTCTGCAGTAGAACGAAAGTTTAATTTTATTCACATGGCTATATCAACAGTTGTTGAATATCTGTCATGAGTACATCAGCATTAGATGAGAAACTTTTTAAATTAATAGAAAAAGTTGTCATTAAATTCCAAGACACCCTTTACAGATATTCAAGAACTGTTATCACGATGTGAATTAAGTTAAACTATGTTTCTAATGGAGAAATATTTGATTTATTTTGGCCAAAACAAAATTTTGCTTAAAAAAACTATAAAAATACTGCCTTTAACTGCGTTTCACTACACTACCATCTTAAGGAGAAAAGTTTTATCTTCGCTTTCTTTCTCTCTCTCGCTTAAATGTTGTCAAATCTCCTTGCTTTAAGTTATGTCGTGAAGGGGGTGTAATGGGATAAGAAGGTGGTACTAACAACATCGACGAAGGGTATAACCCAGACACTATGCTAAAAAAAAATATTAAAAGCTCGACGAACTGGCATTTCAAAATTTTGATTTATATCTAACCAAAGATAGACAACATGAGAATGACAAAGTTGTTTCTCCATAGTAACCTTAGAGATAATATCCAGTCCAGACCGTTACTTCCAATTTTATTATTTTATTTCACAATTCATCCTAAAACATATCCATGGAAAGTATCCTATCTTTCAATTTCCTTTAATTCTGAATTAAAATTTGTTTAAAAGTCAAGCGTAGTGACGTATATTTAAGAAGAGATGGTATCTATGCATTAGGATACATACATTCACCAAAATAGGTTTGCTTTTAACATTCAAAGGCGTGGCTGTGATTTTATAAAACGGCGGGAAAAAAAGAGGTGGTCACAGATTTAAAACACCTATCTTATTCAACATCCGAGACAATATGAAAGTGGCGAAAATTGGGTCTTATCTTCGATGGTTTTAATAAATTAGCAAGTGTAGGAGTTGAGCTTGTCAAATTTTCTCTTCATACAAAAAAATTGACTCGAACAATTTTTTGTATTCAAAATATTTAAGGGCTGTACCATAAATATAATAGTTCTACGTTGGCAAATGTAATCATCTTGGGTTATTATTACCATCACTATGAGTCATCATCAAAATCAACAGTTCCCAGCCTATGGCCAGGTCAATTTATTAAAATGTCTCCATCTTCTATCCAAAACCCACAAGCTTGCGACAGGTTCTGGCCTGTTGTCTCTCAGCTGGGTGGGCTGGCAGTGAGAGGGTTGGTGATGACGAGCTAAGTCAGAATCAGCCCCCATAGACTCCTTATAGAAGGTTACCCCCAATATACCTGAGGACCTATAAGTGGCAGCCCTGCTAATCAGTTCTGGACCACAACAGGCTAAAGCCCCACCTTCCATAAGCTCCGCATCCTGATAGTCCTTACGGTCCTTAGATATGGAAATTGCGTCTACACAGTATGTATCCGTCACGTGACCTTACCGACTAATGAGAAAGTTGGAAACAACGTCCAATTAATCTCTTTGAAAGAAAATTTTTCTATATCTAGGTGCAAACATACGTCACCTTTGAGGCAGACGATACCCAAGCTGAACGATAACAAAAGTAACCACAGGACATGATTTTATAAAACGTCCAAGACGTTAGAAAGGTAGGTTAAGTGCAGTCACAAGTAATATATTTTAAACATGAGCTACAGTAGCCCCATGGCTTCTTTTGGTGCTGACTGACAGCTCACACCTGACTTCTGACAGTCAACACTAATGTACAGTAGCCTCATGGCTTCTTTGGTGCTGACTGACAGTTCACAGCTAACAGCTAAAAGCTTTGAAAAGTTACCAAACCAATTATGTATCCCTACGCCGAACCATATGAACTGCAAAAACATGTGTTTAGCAGCTGTCACTTCTGACGGTCAAAATTTAGGTATATACCAAAAGAAGCCATGGGGTTACTGTATATACCTAAATTTTGACTGTCAGAAGTGACAGCTGCTAAACACATGTTTTTGCAGATCATATGGTTCAGCGCATGGATACATAATTTGGCCTGGTAATATTTCAAAGCCGTTAGCTGTCCACTGTAAGCTATCAGTCAGCACCAAAGAAGCCGTGGGGCTACTGTAGTTAGTGTAGTTGTAATGATAATGCCATTGGTGCTTTCATTTCGATGCACCCGCACGCTTACTTTGCTGTGATTGGTAGTCCCTTGCAGTTCGTAACTACTATTCCTTATAAAGTTGAAGTGTAATCAACTTCTACGGAGTGATAAGGACTAATACATAAGGCTTGTAGACAATGCAATCTGTTAATGTGGAGTTGATCTCTTACGGAGTACTACGTACCTTACGGATACGGAGTATGTAGACGGGGCTTTAGTAAGACGATGGCCGAAACAAACAAAAGTCCTCGAGAAAATAAAGTAAAATGCCGTCACTATGAGTGGCTGATTGTGTCTGCTCAATCCAGACTAGAGGGGTTTGGCTGAGTCAATAGCTGTTCAATTTCCTTAATCATTACTTCAATTGGTCATATTGATTTCCCACGCTCTAGTCTACAAAACATTGTTACAAGATGCCATAGCTTAGCTTTAACTATATATGTATATTTTGCAAGTTTGAGCTAAATCACTTGTAGACAAGTTTGTGTAAAGATTATCCAATACTAATGTACCGTTGCCCAGAGGACGCCCGAAAAGTTATAATCGTACATCCTTTTCGTGGAGGATCTTTCAATGTCCAGCGATGAGATTAGATGAGGGTGATAGTGAGTCTGAGGGTTTGGAACCAGTGAAAACAAATATAACTTTAGTTTAAATATTCAAACCCTTGTTACCGTTGAGGTAGTTCCCCTTTCGGGAAAAATACCCAAGGTATCAGCCGGGAATCGAACCCAGGACCCCTATTACTCGCAGTCAGGTGCACTGACCACTACGCCACGGGGTTGAGCATTAACAATAATTTGAAATGGTTCTGTTTAGTTTAAAGCCCTTCAAAAGAGCCTTGTTGGTCACCTTCTCCGGGTAATGTGCGCCCGGTCCCGGTTTCTGGGTGCTGTCCGAAGGCAGCTGGTAGCGGGAACTGATGGAGTAGGCCGGGGAACGAGACTTGGTGAACTCCGACTTGGCGCTGTCGTAAGTCCCGGGGCCAGGGGTGAGCACGCGGTCGTCCAGGGTCTCCTTCTGTCGGCCAGAGATGGTGAAGGATGGGGCCTGCTTCTTGTTCCCTTCCCGGGTCTGACCCAGGACACCTGGGATGTTGTACACGTTGGGGGCTGTGGGACAGAGACGAAAGAGTCTTGCACATTCTGATGGATGAGGTCACTTAGTCCAGTCGGGGCTACTAGTTCTGTCATACAGTCACGTGACGCGGCGTGTTGCCAAGGTAAGTAAGTACAGTTTACCTATATACTTATAGATTGTTCTCGTCCCTCAGTGGAGCACCCATTGGTCGGATGCCAACAGAAATAAAGGGTGCGGCGGAAACAATTAGACGATCTATGCTGAGGAATGGGATGGGCAACGTGCTGAGGTTTGATTGACATCCAGTGGAGCTCACCCAAGTGGCATTATCTTCAGAAAGTGAAAAAGTGTAGTTTACTTTTATTTAGCTAGTGAATATTTACTATTCAATCAAAGTGTTAATTTTCAAGTTACTAATTATTTAATTGTTGCGATCCCATCCTGTATAATTACCACGAGAGGTATGTAGATCAGAGAAAAGTATGGTTGTTCAAATGGTCCAGAACATGGTCATAGGTGCACTTCCTTCACCCTGAATGACGGTGATCTTACTTTGAAGGACGGCTTCACCTTATAAACTGCACCATAGAATATCATGGAGCGTAATATTGCTATATTTCAGGGTTAACGAAGGACACAGTTTTAACAAGCTCTGCCTACACTCTGTCGACACGACACGACATTTATGAAAGCACCGGAAACCAAACCAAAGTCTCTAAGAGGTCAGTTGGCGAACATTAGAAGGCTTGACCATCGAACTATGTCACCCACAGACGAGGCCGACACGACGATGAGTATAGACTATATAGGGTCAGTTTACCTGGCGTGGTGCTGGGTTTATCGGTCTGGGTCTTCAGACCGAAGGTGTATTTGGGAGAATGGTCCACGGTCTTCTCAGGGCTGTAGTCTCCGGGGGCGGGGGTGTTGTCCACATGATGATCCTTGGGGCGGCTGTGGAGGGTCGCCGCAGGGGGGCTGTCCTTGCCTAAAACAACGGACCCAATAAATGGACAGCTCGATTCGATCACGTTACCACCCCACACCTAGGTCCGATACCACGGCTCAGTTGGTAGTGTGTCTGTCTGCTGATATAAGGGTCTCTGGTTTAGTCCCCCGGTATGGACAGAAAATGTATCGTTGGTGAAATGTTTGTAGTGATTAATAAACGTCTGGGATTTAGGTGTTGTGTCCTTTCTAGAATTAAGTTAATGTTTAAGTCTTGAGCTGATATAGTAAGTCGGTTCAAAAAGTGCACGCTAAAAAGCTCATATAAAAATATATGTAAGAAAAATCCCACGACCCCTCAGACCAAATTAAACAAATAGAACAGTCTACCTTTAGAGCTGAGTCCGGTGATGTTGTATTTAGGCCCTGGCCCAGGACTGTCGTTCTTGCTGCTGTGTCTATAACAATAACATAGATTATTAACTCATGGAGAAACTATAAAATGTCACCTGACTTTATAACCTTCATTGATTGTATTTTAGAGGTACAAAGGGAAAAAGGTGATGGTCACGTGACACATATTTTCTAGAACAAAAACATTTATACACGCCTCGGTTGCGTAGTTTGCAAACGCGCTAGTTTCATGTTGATCTAGACTGCCGAGGATGGGGAGATCGAGGTTCGAATCTCGGTCAGGTGAGTTGAGGATGGTTTTCCCTATATGGTTCTCCACTCTCTCCGCGCAAATGCGGGTTCACTTCCTCTAAATTTAACCTTTCCAACTCCTAACCTATTAGCGTAATCAGTACTTAGGCCTATAGTCCGAACGGGTAGTAAGATATGCTGCTAAAAAAGATTAATTTAAATATGACAGTAACCTCTTTTAACCATAATCTAAAGTGTATTTTAAAGGTATCAAAACTATCTAACAGATGGAAGCACCAGTCCACCTTGTTAAAATTAAACTTTCCCCCTTAACCCCCTCCATAACACGATTGAGCCTGATAAATTACATGCCTTGGAATAAATCTGACCATCTATGGCCACAGACGAAACGGTTTGATTAATTTCGTTCAAAATTGATGGTCATACATTGAGGAGAAATCGTGATTAAAATTCTAACTTTAAAATTAATGGTAGTTAAGCGATGACTGAATTTTAAAAATTCATAGTTAGTGAAAATGGTTTTAAATATGTTTGCTCAAATTTGTATCTTGATACATAATACTATATATATTGGTTTTGTTTTAGGGGGAAAAAAATCATTTAGGGGTAGTTGACTCACAACCAACTTTCAAAAATTTTGTTTCAGACTATAAGAGATAGTATAAAAATCTATGTACGATTGGGCTATAATATGTTATTTTTACTTTCTCGCACTCTTTGGTAAGAAAAGCATTGTGACAAAAAAAAAATTGAACTCAAAGTTTTGATGGATATAAAGTTTCATTACCCCCCAAAACCATAAAAGTGTTTTTGCATTGTTGTCTGTTTGTTACTGGTACTAGAGTCAAAAAGAATACGTTACCAATCAACTTGGAATCTAAAGTTTTCATAAGGTTTTCATCAGATTTTTTAGAGGGACTTTTGGAATCATCTATCTAACACTAATTTTAAGGGTCATTTACTTAAGGAGTAAAAGAGTTTGATTTTTTTTTAATCTGTTCTAACTATTTTTATTAAATTTCGTATATGGAATTATTTAACATTACAAACAAAATGGCGATTTTCATTTTCTCATGAAAATTATTTTTAGAAAACTTTGCAGAAGCAAAAATATCCAGTTTTGATAATGTCTCCGCAATTATTTGAGATACGAAATTACTCATCATTAAGTTGTAGGACTAGTAAAGATAAAATAAGTTGATAATTCGTACACTTTGGTGGACAGAGATAGTACTTTTTTTCTCAATATGTTTCTGTAATAGTGTAAATTATTTCACTTATTCTCTTTGGTTGAGTATTTATACGACAATGTAAGTTATTTTGTTTCACGTTCTTATTAATAGACAGAGATGCTGTTCGCTTTGCCAAGTTTTTATAACACTTTTCCGTTTGTAGTTAAATATTTTTGGAGTCTAATCGGTTCATCCTACTCACCTGCTCCCAAAACTAAAGGCCGGGGCTCTTCCCTTCTTGGAATCCGGTACGGTCGAACCACCTGGAAAATTAATAGCAGACGTAACAATTAGTACGTGTTGTTTATAAAAGTTGCATGCACACGAAATTATAACTTAGCTGTGGAATTGAGAGGGGTATACAAATATATTTTCATGTGTGTGTGTTTCTTACAAAACAACATTAATATAATAATATTTTTGTTTATTTTTATCTCACACATGAACGTGTTAAATGAGCTCAATGTAAAAAATAAACAAGCATACGACACAGTAAGGACTATATTTTATTATAAAATAAATATTCAATTTGTCTCGCATGATAACATAGAAGTAAGATCCATACGCCATATATGGTAGAAGTAGAAGTGACACTCAGAATAAGGTTATTTATTGTAAGCATTGTCTGATAGCTAGTCACTAATGTCAACCTATTCATAAATATTTTATTATTTTATTAGTAATACTACATTATCAATCAAAAACTTTGATAAACACGTCTAATTACATTTCCCTTAGTATTACTTGCTGTATAATTGGCTTTTTCGCAAGGAATTGACAGAACAAAATATATTTTAAAAACTATTAGGTTTTTTGTTTCACGTTTGTGGCAACAAAATATATTAGGGTTATATTATATGACATAATAAATTAAAAAGTATTATACCCAAAGTTGTTTCTTCTTATAACTGACCACCGAAATAAGAAATATTTTTTATTAATAACTTAGAAAAAGAGCGATACAAAATATTGGTTTCAAATAAAAACGTTTTTATTTTGTAAACACACGCGCATGAACATAAACGAAGAGAGTATTTATGATGTCATCAACCATCGTAATTTCGAAACTGGTTCGCCATCTTTATTAGCGAAGAGAAGCTCTAGTTTGTAAAAATTAACAAATTGTTTGTTGTGAAAGTTTTGACTGAAAGAAGTGACAGCAACTCAACATTTAGTCTTGAAGATTAAATGATTTGGTGAATGAATACATGAAAGTAGATCTGGTGGCTTTTATTATCTGTCAATGAACTACACTCCTAGAGTAGATGATGTTTATATTACCTAAGCTAGTATCACAAATATTATTATTATTATTATTATTATTATTATTATTATTAGCACCGCGTCTTACTACCCATTCGGGTTGTACGCACTTACGCTAATGTGTAATGGTAGGGTGATTGTGAGATGAAATGGAGGACCTACAGTTTAACGTGGAATCCGAACCACGGTGGAGACCTGGCATTCCTCACATTCACAAGATGTCTTGTCAGAGGTGAAAGAAGGGTTTGGTAATCAGATAAATCTGTGCCGGGACCGAGAATTGAACCTCGGACGCCAGCATAGAAGTCTGACACCTTAAGTATCACAAAAAAGAGCTCAGTGATTAGAGCATTGGTGTACTAAGCCAAAGGTCCCGGATTCGACTCCTGTGTCCGAGTGTCATTTTTTCAACTTAAAGAATATGTTATTTAGATGCGGATATAACCGTAAATAGCAAATATAATAGCTTTATATGTAATCCATCACTACAAATAGAGGTTAAAATGGCAGCATTTAGAAGATGTGACTCACATCTGCTGACCCCGAGTTCAATTCTAGGTGTGACCGAAGTTGTATCATTAATTTATTTTCTATTAGAGAGGGGGTGTTGTGCCTGTTCTAGTATTGGGCTAGTTTGTAAGTCGTTTCCTTATATAATCAGTCATGTCTTTTTGTTGTTTTTTTAGCACCGCGTCTTACTACCCGTTCGGGTTATACACTTATATACTAATTACTCTAATATGTTAGGAATGAGAAAGTTTGAATTTAGAGGAAGTGTACGCGCATTTGCGTGGAAGGAGAGTGGAAATCCAGTACACCCGACTGAGATTCGAGCCCCGATATCCCTGTTATTGACAGTCTAGTCTATTGCGAGAGTGATTCCATAGGCCATGTGGTCACCTAAGCGGTTATCAGTAGTGTTCGTAAAGTGCACGTTAAATACCACTGATGGAGAAAAAGTCATGTTTTATCACGACACATAATATAGAGGACGTATTGTAACCGTAGAAAAAACTATAAATTTTGATTGATGTCAACGATTCATGAGCCACCGAATTCGAAAAAGTTATTTTCACGATGTCTGCCTATCCGTCTGTACCTCTGCCTAAAGGCGGAACCATATATAACCAATCAGGTTAAAACATGGTATCTTAGTTTTCATAAGGTTCTCAAAACGAGTTTATGGAATTAGCTATATAATCCTAAAATTAAGGGTACCTAGTTTAATTAATAGTCTTTTTTATCTATTTTCTTGAGATGGTCTCTAACGATTTTGATTTGAATTCATATTTAAACTTGGTTTAGCATTGCAAACAAAATTTCGTATCTTATTTTTACGGGATAGTGATTTAAAGAGTACTTTAGACAAGCTGATTTCTCTAATTTTGATCATTTCTTCTAAACTATTTTAGTTACGAAGTAACTCATCATTAAAAAGTTGTACGATTAGAATTTTTTTTAACTTTCATTTGAAATATATGTTTATACAAGTGTATAACTTATCAGCGAATATATATATATATATATATATATATATATATACATATATATATATATTTATTTAGAAATTGATTGCTATAGTATATATTTCTGTAAAGGTCTATATTATTTCATTTATGTTCTCTGGTGAAATGTGATGCTCATATATATCACGAGTTTCAAGTAAATCTCTTCATTTTTAGCTAAAGAAATGAGCAAGACCATGCGGCGCATCGTACGATTTATTTTGTTTTTCTGAAAATCGATTTATAAATAAACTATGACGCAACTCACAGAGTGAGAAGATACGTGACTCTCATGGTATGGTAATTCAACTTAGCGCGATTGAAGGTCGTGAGGGTTCTTTCTTCTTTCTTTTTTTTTACTATTCACTTATTTCACCTTGAGATGACACTATCCTCGTACAACAGTATTACTTACTATCCGTACAATTCCATACGTTGTGCTTTGTCGCTCAATATTTCTCAAGACTACGAACCTTTAAAGAGTAGATTTTTTTGTTAGCACTACGACATATTACCCGTCCGGGTTATACGCCTATGTACTAATTACGCTAATGTTTTAAGGACGATGCAGATTAAATTTAGAAAATGTGTACCCGTATTAGCGTGGTGGCAGAGTGGAAAACAATTTTGGTAAAACCATCTGACCGAGATTCGAACCTCGATATCCCCGTCATCGTCAGTCTAGTCCACTGCGAGAGTAGCGCCTCACACCATGCGGCCACTAAATATGGTATAAAATTATTATAATTAGTATTTAGTTTCTCACCCGCTTCGGTGGCCGCGTGGTCTAACGCGATATGCTCGTGTTAGACTAGACTGACGATGACAGAGAGATCGAGGCTATAATCTTGGTCTGGTGTACTAAGGGTGGTTTTACCAACATTTTTTTCCACTTTCCCTCAACGCAAATGCGGGTACATTTAATATTAACATAACCTTCCTATTCCCTAAAGGCACTGGCGTAATTAATACACAAGCGTATAGACCTAACTGGTAGTAAAATGAGGGGCTTAAAAAAATAGTTTCTATATTTGCATCATGTTTTAGACTGGTTTGTAATCATGCCACCCGCTTCGGTCAATAGAGTGACTGACGATGTCGGGGGAGATCGGGGTTGGGGTACACTGAAGGTGGATTTTACTAAAGGATTTCCCACTCTCTTCAGGCAAATTCGGGTATATTTTTCATAAAATTTAACCTTCCTTAACCCCAACATAATAGCGTAATTAATGTATATTCGTATAATCTTTTTAAAAAAAAGTAAAACACGGTGTTAAAAGTTTTAAAAAAAGATCCATTCCGTTGGGATTCAACCTCTGCCTTCCGGATTTAAAAAAAACTAAAACATCAAACTGAACCAACGGTTATTTCGGTAGGTTACCTTACATTAAATGCCTCCCCTCTAACCCCTCCTACTTTTTGCCTTTTTGAGAGAAAAATTAGCCCATTATCATGAACGAATCTTAATTTGACGATAAATCAGAGAGGGACCGGGGTAAAGTTGTTGCCAGGGTTTTAGAGACATGTGAATAATTTATAATGAAATGTGCGGTGTTTTGGTGTTTAGCGGTTAGCCCCATTTGTAGGAGCGGTCGGTCACTGAACTGTGCAAACCAGTTCTGCGCATCTCGCGGTGAACTCTTGGGCTGGCGACTACTTTATAGTAACAAGAGGAGCCTGACTACTTTATAGTAACAAGAGGAACCTGACTACTTTATAGTAACAAGAGGAGCCTGACTACTTTACAGTAACAAGAGGAGCCTGACTACTTTATAGTAACAAGAGGAGCCCATCTTATGGTCGACTAACCGGGAAAATTTAGATACAAGATTAAGTTTGAACCGAGAAATGAATCTAAACGCGATTTTCAATATTCTTATTTGAAAACAGTAAAATTAAGGTCAATTTAATAGTTGATCATTTTAAAATAATTAATTTTTAATTTTATTTTAACCCACTTCATTGGCCGAACGGTCTAAGGCATCACTCTTGTGGTAGACTGGCCTGCTTATGACGGATAGATCAGGGTTTGAGTCCCGGTCGGGTCTACTGAAGGTGATTTTTCATAAATGGTTTCCCACTCTCGTTCCACAAAAATTAGGGTAGATTGATTATCTCTCAGCTTCTTCCTTCCTCGTTAATACCCCACTAGAGTAATTATCATATATGCGTACAACCTAAACAGGTACAGTAGCCCCATGGCTTCTTTGGTGCTGACTGACAGATCACAGCTGACTTCTGACAGTGAACATTTAGGTATATACCTAAATTTTGGCCGTCAGAAGTTACAGCTGCTAAACACATGTTTTTGAAGATAATCTGGTTCGGCGCAGGGATACGTAATTTAGTCTGGTAACTTTTCAAAACCATTAGTTGTCAGCTGTGAACTGTCAGTCAGCACCAAAGAAGCCATGAGGCTACAGTAGTAAGACGCAATGATTTAAAAAAACATGCGGAGATAATTCACCTATAGAAGATTGTAGGGTCACACAGGCTGGACCGGGACTGGAGTACTCGGCCGCTATTGGCCCGCGCCTCTTGGTCGGTGTCCAGGGCTGCTGAGTTATTCCGCCCATGATGCAACCTGCAACACACACCAACAAGAATTAGCGGCGTATTTACATTCTAGTCTTGGGAGTCAACCAATATCACAGTACACGAATAACAATCATTTCAGGTTTAAAAAAAGTGGAATTGCTTGACCTAGGGCCATATTTATAGTCTAGTCTAGTAAAGATAAAATATGGAGGGAGGGATGTCTACTGTTCTCAAAACTACCATTATTATTATTATTATTATTGTCACCGCGTCTTACTACCCGTTCGGGTTATACGCACTTACGCTAATGTGAAATGGTAGGGTGATTGTGAGAGTAAATGGAGGACCTACAGTTTAACGTGGGATCCGAACCACGGTGGAGGCCTGGCATTCCCCATATTCACAAGATGTCTTGTCAGAGGTGAAGGAAGGGTTTGGCAATCAGATAGATCTGTGTCGGGACCGAAGATTGAACCTCGAACCCCAGCAGAGAAGTCCGACACCTTACCCATAGACCGCCAGGTCACCCAACTACCAGTAAACCTTGTGTTAAACCTACCGATAAAAAATAACAAGACGCCTTTAGACCAGCGATATTCAACCTTTTTCAACTCACTGCACACTGAACAAGGCGTTAAAATTGCCTAAGCCCACAATCAATTTCTTAAAGAATGATTTTATCACTAAAATAACAATTATTAAAATTGTGTTTAAAATTTAATGGCTAAAATTCTAATAGTAGATTAATTGTGTTACCTCTGACAAGACTTGTATTAATCACAACTTGTGAATGTGAGGAATGCCAATCCTCTACCGTGGTTCGGATTCCACGTTAAACTGTAGATCCTCCATTTCATCTCACAATCACCCTACCATTACACATTAGCGTAAGTAGTGTACAAACCGAACGGGTAGTAAGACGTGGTGCTAGTAATCATTATTATTATTGTGTTACTTTGAAAAATAGTGTTGATTATGGATTTTAAAAGATTTATTTTTAATCATTTTTTTCTCGCTTCTTTTTTACCTTTCCCCAAACTCCCGTGGCACACCGGTTGAAAAACTCTGATCAAGCCTATGCCAACCTAAAACTTAATGTCTTTATAGTTCCTGTTAATTACACTAATCTATTTTTGTTTACTAAATTTTGGTGAACTCTCTTGAGATCAATACACTTACGTCATCCATATGAGGAATAAAATATAACGATTGAGTTGATACGCGATTTTTAGAAAATAAATTTACTTAAATTAGAGCGGTACAAAAATACATTTTTCTTGAAACTCGGGTCCCGACTTCCCATCCATCCCCCCTTGCCCTAAACGAAAGGTAAACACGCACTGCCAACCTTACCTTTTAAAAAAATGTATCTTCCTTAAGAAAGAGGGACGCGACCCCATCATGCAATAAACTTTTAAAAAAACCTCTCCCGTCATTTTTTTTTGCACGATCTTGAACTTGATGTTTTATATATAAGAGATTCTAAGGGTCGCCGCCGATCCGTACCTGGCGCTGCCTGTTCACGTGACCTCTTTGACAATCGATAGCTCGATTATCGTTGCTCCCTGCGCGCCATCGGGGGAAGAAGAACAAGAAGAAGTAGAAATAGAGACCGGGAATGAGGCGGCATTCCATCGTTTCATTTCGGGGGGGGAGGGGGGGCGGATATTTCTCATGGCAAGTTTTTATTTTATTTTACTGTTGGAATTTAATTCACAAGCGCTCTACTTTATTTTGTGTAGAAATTAAAAGGCTAGCGTCTTATTTTTATATTCAAATACTATTGAAAATTTTGTATTTAGTGACGTAGGCATACTTGATAAATTCTAAGCTATTTTTCAAAGCGAGGGTTGTATCTAAATATTACGCGCCTAGCCACTCTAAGAACTATCACACTTAGACGCTAATGTACGTAATAGAATAGGATGAAAGAAAACGAGCAGTTCATCATGCGTGTCCCATGATGTACCTGCTGATAACACTTTCTCTCTTCCGCTGACGAATACATACACTATAGTATTTGCGGGTGACCTGGTGGTCTAGGGTTAAGGTGTCGGACTTCTATTAGGGGGTCCGGGGTTCAATCCTAGGTCCCGGCACAGATTTATCTGATTGCCAAACCCTTCCTTCACCTCTAACAAGTCGTGTATTAATCACAACTTGTATATGTGGGGAATGCCAGGCCTCCACCGTGGTTCGAATCCCACGTTAAACTGTAGGTCCTCCATTTCATCTCAAAATCACCCTACCATTACACATTAGCGAACCCGAACGGGTAGTAAGACGCGGTGCTAATAATAATAATAATAATAATGATATAGTATTTGCGCCTAGATAGCATTGACTTGCATTTCAAAATTAATTTGTTCTTGTTTCCTATTCTTGATAAACATATGCTTTCAAGGACATTTTTAATCTATATCCTGACAGGAATATTCCTATAGGCCATTTTTTGTGAAAAAACCAAATAGCTTTAGTTGTATACGCTTTTAAAAAAAGCTTTTTTAAAACAATGTAGGCCTACGACACAATCTCGCAAACTTCAAAAGCCGTATATAAGCTACATATTTGTATGTAAATATATCATAATATTAACATAAAAAACCTCAAGTAAAATTCTAGTAGAAATGAGCGTATATGACAATTATAAAAGTTAGTAAATTCACTTGAATATATTCATAAGCCAGGTCATTTGTAAATAATCGAAACCTATCAAATAACGCTAGTAATATATTAAAATATATTTTGTTTGTGTATGTATTACAAAGTCATAGATTCTCAAGAATCGTAATGTACGTGTTTGTTTTTGGTTCGTTTTAATCTAGAAGATACTAGAATGATTTAGCGAGTTCTTCCTTTGAAACAAAGACCTTAACGAACCACATTCCGACAGATCCATGAACTCGAGGAAGGAAAAAAGGTTTCCCCACCAAGGTCATGCCTTTT
Organism: Timema shepardi; assembly: GCA_902151425.1. NCBI lineage: Eukaryota > Metazoa > Arthropoda > Insecta > Phasmatodea > Timematidae > Timema > Timema shepardi. The sequence continues at coordinate 60,962 of CABFVX010003376.1, forward strand.
TATTTTTTTGTATCATGCGCAGTATGTTTATATTTTATTTGAACATTTGTTGATTTTTTTTAAGGAACATTTATAATATATTTTTAGAAATCATTAAAAAAAAATTATCACTGCATATTACCACCTGTTCTGGTTATACGCATATATGATAATTACTCTAATGCAGTATGGATGAGGAAGGGAGCATTTTAGAGGTATTCTACCCGCATTTGCGAGGAAGAAGAGTGGGAAACCATTTAGGAAAAAACCGTCCTCAGTAGAACCGACCGGGATTCTAACTACGATCTCTCCGTCATCAGAAGGTCAATGTAGCACAATAGTGACGCCTTAGACTGTTCAGACACTGAATCTGGTAGTCATTTAATTAAAGCTTTAAACGTTTTAAAATACACTTCCTTCTAAGATTTCACTTTCTTTTATTGTCTTCTCTTAAGTCATATACTCAGACTTCTATGCTGGCGGCCGGGGTTCAATCCTTGGTCCCGGCAAAGATTTATCTGATTACCAAACCCTTCCTTCATCTCTGACAAGACATCTTGTGAATGTGAGGAGTGCCAGGTCTCCACCGTGGTTCGGATCCCACGTTAAACTGTAGGTCCTTCATTTAATCTCACATTCATCCTACCATTAGTCATTAACGTAAGTGCGTATAACCCGAACGGGTAGTAAGACGCGGTGCTAATAATAATAATAATAATAATAATAATAATAATCTTATGTCATATTAGTATACTGTCTCAAGAATCAAACCCGAGACAATGTCTTAAAATCTGGTATCGCGAAAAGGATTAAAGGTTTTAGCTATTATAATAGTCAATTAACAGTAGTTTTGGATTTTAATAGGTTAAAAGTTCTATGTTTAGTCATTTTACAACTATAAACAAAATACCAAATTAACAGTTGTTGAAAATATGTCACGAGCATAGCGGCATTAGATGAGAAACTTTTTAAATAAAGAGAAAAATTTGTCATTAAATTCTAAGGCTTTGGCACTAGTTTTTTTTAAGGCGCTGCGTCTTAGTACCCGTTCGGCTTACTCTCTTATGTAATAATTACTGTAATGGTTTTATGGATTAGGAAAGCTATATTCAGAGGAAGTATACCCGCATTTGCGTGGAGAGAGAGTGTAAAACAATTTTGAAAAAAAAACTAATTACACCCGACCAAGATTAGAACCTGGATCTCCCCATCATCGGCATTCTAGTCTAATGCGAGAGTAGCGCGTTAGAGCACGTGACCACCGAAGCGGATATGGGCGCTGTTCTCATGGTCTGTCAGTTCTCGGACCACGGATCCGGCCGTGATAATGACAATGACAATGACAATAGAAACACGAGCGTGCGATCGAGTGAGAGACGAACGTCACCACTCATACATTCACCTGAGAAACTGTGTCAACGCAGTCTCCCATTGATGTGGGGGAGGGGGGGGGTGCGACTGGTCCGAACAAACATCAAACGACATCCCCCCTCTCCCCCGGAAGTGGACCACAATGAGAGACTACCTGCACTTCCTGTATAGGGTCATCATTACCCACATTCCCTTNGCGACTGGACCGAACAAACATCAAACGACATCCCCCCTCTCCCCCGGAAGTGGACCACAATGAGAGACTACCTGCACTTCCTGTATAGGGTCATCATTACCCACATTCCCTTCACAAACACACATTCTCTCTCGAGTCCGGAGAGAACTGTGGCCTTTCGGTGGAGAAACAATTTATGTCACAGCCCCGGATAGGTTTGGTGGATACGAGGTGGAGTGGAAGGGGATGAGAGAAATAGGCGGGTGTTTTTGGCAGATTTTGTAGCAAAACTTTTTTTTTTTTCGTCTGAGAAAATCAAATAATTCTACAGTAGAAATATAAAGCTTAATTTTCTTCCCACGATGACCTCAATAGTTGTTGAATGCCTGTCAAGGATGTCCTGGAATTTAATGACAACTTTTGCTCTTTATTTAAAAAGTTTCTCATCTTTTCCGCTATGCTTATTACAAATAGTAAAGAAGTGTGAATATATATATATATATATATATATATATATATAATTACACTAATAATATAGGTGGTAAAATGCTATCTATGCTCACCGGGAAAAAAATGTTTATATTTTCTAAAAGGCTCTTCCTAACAAAATCCGACTATAATTAGGAATCTCTAGATTTTTAGCCAATATTTCCAATCATGGCCATACACAGAAATGTATTCCTTGGGTTGAGTACAGGGTGGTGGTTTTACCTGGTACTTTATGGTAAAGTCAACCCAACAAGAGACGGTAACGATTGTTAATTTTTATTCTGAAAATTGAAAAATGACACCTGGACACGTGAATCGAACCTTTGGATTAGTTCGATTCCCGTGTCCAGGTGTCAATTTTCAATTTTTAGAATATGATATCCAAATGGAGTAATCCTCACTAAGAGCGTAAATAATAGCTTTGGCTATTTGATTCTTGTTATTTTTTTACATTAAATTCCTCTTGAGGCAATTTAAATATTTAAAAATAAATGATACTGTGCATCGCACATACTTGTTATCTTAGAATAGCGACATCTACTAAAAACTTGCCAGATTAGTGAAACAAAAAATATACATTGTTGCATAAACACTACACCAAAGAGAATAAACGAAATAATAAACACGTTTACAGAAACTTTGGAAAAAAAATCTCTCTCCACCATAACGATCAATTGCACATTTCAAAGAGCTCCATAAAAAAATAATGCCTTTATTTATATCTCGGAAACTATTGGTTTTATAAGAAATATATTTCAAATAAAAGATTTTTATTATTAATAGTACTACAACCTTACTACGACAAGTTATTTCGTATCACAAATAGTTACTGAGATATGATCAAAATTGGAAATTTCTGCTCAAGTAAAGTACCCTTAAAGTCATATTCACGGCAAAATGAGAGTTGCTATTTTATTTATTTTTGTAACATTAAACCGTGCCTGGCTACAAAATTTAATCAAAATCGTTAGTATATTTCGATAAAATCGATTGTTCTATTACTTCAGTAAGCTACCCCTGATAGAAAGACTGCGATCACGAAAACCACTTTTTCGGTTACAGCGGGCTATGAAACGGTGATTGTTTTAATTATTTTTTTACGATCACGATACTTCTATCTCCGAAGGATCGAGCAAAAAGTAAAAACATAAATGATTTTGTCAGTTTAGTGAATTATATAATACCCCAAATATTAGCAGTGAACTTAAGAGGCATTGAGCAAGAATACATGATATTAATAATATTTTGTTAGGGGGATTGGAACCACGCCCTCCTTCAGTATGGCCTCTCAGCCTTCAAGGTATTTAAAATAAAAACTAAAATATGATTTACTATATACATGCTACCTCTCTCTTCCCCTTTATCAAACCTCTCAGTCACAGCAAATAGGCTAATAAAATAGACCTAACCAGCGACTCGAGAGTCAAACGAGGAAATATATTGTAATTGAAGCTCTGCTATAGTCTGTTCACGACAATTTCATCCTTTTCTTACTGTCAAATAATTACTCAAATAAATTCGTTCTCATTTTATAATATATACAATTATGGTTTGGGACATAATTTTCAAAAATAAGTTATCATTTATCAGCAAAGCTTCACTATCATTTATTTGAGTTATTTAACGTGCACTTTCTGAACCGATTGATCATATCAGCACACGACTTATAAACTAACTTAAATCTGGAACAGACAAAACATCCAGCCCCCCGGTCATTAATTTATCACTGTGAAAGGGGAACCCACATTCTACCAATGATACATTTTTCGGCCACGCCAGGAATAGAACCCGGGATCAGTAGACAGACTCTACCAGCCAAGCTAAGGTTTTTCTCCAGACATTATTATTATTATTATTATTATTATTATTATTATTATTGAGCACCGCGTCTTACTACCCGTTGGGGTTATACGCTTTAAGTACTAGTTACGCTATTGGATTAGGAATTGGGAAGGATGAATTAGAGGAAGTGAACCCGCATTAGTGTGGAGGAAGAGTGGAAACCCATTTAGGAAAAACCACCCCCAGTTCACCCGACCGAGATTCGAACTTCGATCTCCCCATCCTCGGCAGTCGAGTTCAACACGACAAGCGCGTTAGCCAACTACGCCACCGAGGCGGATAACGTCAAGTAACTTTCCTTTATCAAGTGACAGAACATGTTTGCTAAACGAGTGAATACTAAACCGAGCTATTTAGTAAATCAAGTCACGAAGGGTCAAAGCTGCCATGGACCGACTATACCTTAAAGCCCCTCCCCCAGGTAAAGCATGTCACAGGGTTGTGCGTAGGCACGCACTATCAGATGGTACTCTTAGATTTATGTAGTGCGGATAACTGTATTTCCTGCCACGCAACCAGGGGGGGGGGAGGGAGGTAATACAATTGCTCTTCGCCCTTACCTGCCTCCCCCCCCCCCTCCTTTGCTACCATGTCATTGTGACGTTCTGTACGTCGTTACAAAACCGGAAAATTTAAAATAAATACGGTGGAAAGGGTATCATTAAATGTGTGCGTGGTATTATATCGGGGAGCGTTATTTGTAGAGAATGATCCGTTCTAATCGAATAAAAAGAAAATTAAAAAGTGTAATATGAAACAAATTGATTATCAAATAGCCTATAATATTTTTATTTATTTGAGTTATCTAACTTTCTCGTTCTGAATCAACTGATTATATAAGCACACGAGAATTTTTATGAGAGAGAACGAAAGAGCCTACTAATTTTGCCGAGAAATGTATTTTCACATACCTTCCAGGGTTCTTTTAAATGCCACAATCGACATGGGACCGACGGCTTTACTACTTCTCCGAAGGAAGTTGTGTTACGTATTTTTATCACTCAAGAAAATTCTGTCGAACCCCTGCTGGGTTGTAACCCACGAACATTGGGTCTTGAGACGAGCACTTTAACCTAAAATCACCTAGGTTGAATAACCTATAATAGAATCTATTTATATTCTATTTTAATTGAATTTATTAAACATGCACAATTGTTTATGTAACGCTGTATTTATATTAATAAACTTAGAACTTTATCAAAAAATATTAATAAATAATATACAGTATATTATTTTAAAACATGCATTGCTATAGTAAAGATACACTAGAGCCACTTATTAAATAAATTGGCAGAAATAAAACTACATACCAATTTAAATATAATAAAAAATAAAATACAATATATTTCTTAATTGGGTGTATTTAACTATCTTCTATCACATCCCGGCTTAAAAACCAATATATTTAAATGCATTATTTTAAAAAGAAATAATTAAAGTCCATAGTTCATATGTTACGCGTGTCAAGTACTGCAAGATTTGTATAGGCCTACATGTCCATTAGAATATTTGTATTTTTAAATTAAATTATAATGGCTATCAGCTATGAATGTTTTAAAATAAATTTATAAAACTGTGTGGCTAGCGTAAATAATAATACAATCTGAAGTATGAATTTCAAAATATTTTATAGATATTAATATAGCTTTAGATTACCTTAAATTTAAAACCAAGTGACTAACATTTGTTTGAGTTAAAAATATTAAAGCCTTGATGTGAAAAGTATTTTTTTTAATGTTATATTTTAACGTTTAACTGGTATGAGATGAATTACATTACAGCACTTTAGCGTTACTAAGAGGTTGGGGAAGTCGAATTTAATTATTGGTAAATTCTTGGTTCTAGGTTTGACTGGTTTTATCCTGATTTTTTTCTTTCATCTGTAAAATTTGTTTTTAATAAATGTACTTATAGAATTATTGGGTTCAGAAAATTCAGTTCATTTAAACGATTCTTTATATGTTACCATTATTTTTATTTTTATTTTGAAATGTAGATTCATTCAAATATCGGTTTAAACATACCCTGTAAATGACGCTTATGTCATTTTTCCTTTCTGTTGTAATACTGCATATTATTATTATTATTATTATCATCATTATAATTATAATTATTATTGTTATTATTCACAGAACCAGAATTCTACTCTTAGGAAATGTTTTATAGCAAATAATATGTGTTTTACCATTGTAAATTAATGTCGATTTCACCTGAATTATGGTACATTGTGATGTATCAACCACGAGTAATAATGACAGGAAAGCTATAAAAATATATTGAATATTACTGGAGCAGAAACATCATAGTAAAGCTATTTATTCCTGTGTAATTTAGTATAATAGAGAGAGATTGAACTGTATTTCAAATGAACGTACCCAACAAAAAAAGATTCACTAAATATAGTTGTAGGAACAGAATAATATGTAAAAAAAAATCAGGTGTTTTAGTAAAATTTTACAAACAAATGTTGTGTTAAACTCCATAGTAGTATTTTGAAATTTAAGTTCAATAATAATCAATCACAATATCCATTATGTCAACATTTCGGTTAAAAAATATTGTATAGTATTTGGAACACTCATAAGTAAAGTAATATATTTGAACATTTTGATTTTATAGGTGGTTCTTTTCATACAAATATTATTTTATGCAATTTAATTTAGATTTATTGTAGTTGAATTGTACTCATACAACTTATAATTATTGACTCAAATATTTTAGCAATATAAAATATTTGTTTTCTTATAATCACTAATATTTCGGGTTGTATGCAATTAAAGATATATTAATTTGAGTATGATTGATCAAATAGCCAATCTATTAAATTTGTTAGCTAACCGCGTCTAAATATATCATTCTTTAATTAAAAAAATTAGACCTCGATAAGGTCCCTGGTTCATTTCCTATGTCCAGTTGTCAATTTTTAATTTAATATGAATTTAATCATGTTGTAAGTCAAATTGACTTATTCCGCTTGGTTTTTGAACGATTTATTTATATACAAATATTTTAATGTGAAAAGGTTTTTTATTGAAAGGAAAACCAGAAAATAATGTTTAGAAATTGACTCTTTCTCTTAAATCACACATGTTTTCTTCCCTATGAGGTATTTAACGACCACTTTCCCAACCAACTGATTGTATTAAAAAAATATGGCCTGCATTCTAACTTAACTCGGAAGTCACCCCAAACCCTTAGCGAGGCATACAAGCACGCTACCAACTGAACCAAAGTGCCAGACTGTATTTTTTATTAATTAAAAATAGCTATACCTGGTTACAGATATTACACACGCATATGTACTAATTACGCTTATGTATTAGGGACTAGTAAGGTTATATTTAAAGGAATTGTACCCGTATTTCCAGGAAGGGAGAGAGGAAAATCATTTTGGAAAAAACCAACCTCAGTTCACCCTACCGAGATTCGAACCTCGAGCTCTCCATCATCGGCAGTCTATTCTAACACTAGAGTAACGCATTAGACCATTCGGCCACCGAAGTGGGTTGTAATAGTGTTAACTCAATAATTGAGGGGTGCGGTTACGATGACAGTTATTTAGATAAAAAAAATCGCAGTATTAATCTTTGATTTAATATATTTGGACCTTAAAAACATTGCTATGCTACCTTTATGTTTCACCTTGTTTGTCTTAAAAACATTGCTATGTTACCTTTATGTTTCACCTTGTTTGTCTTAAAAACATTGCTATAGTTACCTTTATGTTTCACCTTGTTTGTCTTTAAAACATTGCTATGATACCTTTATGTTTCACCTTGTTTGTCTTTTAAACATTGCTATGTTACCTTTATGTTTCATCTTGTTTGTCTTTAAAACATTGCTATGTTACCTTTATGTTTCACCTTGTTTGTCTTAAAAACATTGCTTTGTTACCTTTATGTTTCACCTTGTTTGTCTTAAAAACATTGCTATGTTACCTTTATGTTTCACCTTGTTTGTCTTTAAAACATTGCTATGTTACCTTTATGTTTCACCTTGTTTGTCTTAAAAACTCATCCCCGTATATTCCCATATTTAAATTTCTTGTTAATTAATGTATTGATATCTTTGTTTTGTTTTATAAAAGTGGTATTATTAAATATTTATGTCAGAGAATAATACAATTCTATTGTTTACCATATTTAGATATTTTTCGCTTGAAGCATGTGCCACTTTGTTCACTGTCGAATACAAAAGATTGGCTGCCATGTGTTTCGTAATTAAAACTACTAATGAAGTGGGAAAGAGCAACGGAACAAAAAGAAGAAGGCTAACTAGTGGAACTTTTCACGTGATTGTAACCGTCCTACGCCCTCCCCTCCCCACCACCCCCTTCCCCAACATCACGTCTCTTGGAGTTGTGCCACGCGACGCGCCGGGTAGAGTCACAGCCTGGCATACACGACCGTTTGACGGGCTAGTATAGCCAGCAGGCGCGCGCAATGTTCGTGATGACTTCTACAGCCACGAACAAGTTTATTTTTATGATCTCACTTTAATTAGAATATTTAAAGACTTTGCCTACTTGATGGTTTCGAAATTATTTTATAACGTGGACTTGAGCACTCTAAGTACACTTTCCCACTTAGACATCGATAAACGAAATAGAAAAAAGAGGGAGATAAAATGAGCAGTGATAACATTTCCCCTCTTACTTTGACAAGTATACACACTCACTCTGCTATTTGTGTCTGGACAGTATTGAGACGCGTTTAAAAATTAACCTTTTCTCGTCTCATTTTCTGGATATTCTTTTGCTTCCACGGACTATTTTTACCCTCCATCTTTGTAGGAAGATTGCTACTGGCCATTCTCGTGAATAAACCAAGTTGTAAACTAGTTAAAAGAAAAAATACGTTTACAAAAAAATAGCTTTAAGATTAAAAATATTTATTTTGCTACAATGAAAAACTATTTTAAAATGTATGTTTTAGTTTCAATGTCACATCTTTAAAACTCGCCGAATAAAACGTTAGCACATTAATATGGGAAATCCCATCTTGACTTTCCGTTACGTCACAGATAGGCAATGTCGTTAACCAGGTGTTTGTAACCAAGCTTTGTCCAAGCGCATGACCAATAAACTAGCTAAGTTCATATCACATTATCTGAGATAAAAGTAGATCCAGTAGCTCTTTTTAGCTCCGAGATAAGTTCCTTCCTACATTGATCTTACTAACCATTCGGTTATACGCGTAAGTAATAATTACGCTTAGCTGTTTGGGATCAGAAAGGTTGAATTTAGAGAAAGTGTGCCCAAATTTGCGTGGAGGAAGAATGTAAAAAACATTTAGGAAAATCCACCCTGAGGTACTCCCAAATAGGATTAAAACCCCTATAATCCCATCATAGGCGTTCCAGTCTATGCGAGAGTGACGCTCTAGACCATACGGCCACCGATACGGCTTCTACGAAAACTGGACAATTTGTATTGACTTCTTGATCCATAGTATTTGATTGGTTCATAAGCCGTTGACTTATTTAAAAAAATAGATTGTCGGATTACTTCTATAAGAACGGTAGCTTAAGCTAAAAAAAAACCTACAACCCAAATTGGTGGACACGCGGGCTACGCGGCAGACTCATCTAGTTCAGTTTGATCAACTTATCGAGTAATTAGTAGGTCTAATTGTACCACTCACTTCGGTGGCCACATGGTCTAATGCATCACTCCCGCAATAGACCGCACTGTCAATGACGGTAAAATCATGGTCGAATCCCAGTAGGTTTTCCTTTAAATGGTTTTCCACTCTCCCTCGACAAAAATGCGGATACATTACTTCAAAATTAAATCCTACTCATCCCCCATACACTGGTGAAATTAGTACTTAATCGTATAACCCAAACGGGTAGTAAGACGTGGTTTAAAAAAAACTGTAACCATTTAAAGTAATATTTAAAACATATTTACGAGTGTTGTATTATCTTTTTTAGAGGCAGCTTTTTAAAAGAATATCATCATACCCGCCTCAGTGACGTAGTTGGCTAACGCGCTTGTCGTGTTGAGCTCTACTGCTGAGGACGGGGAGATCGAAGTTCGATTTTCGGTCGGGTGAACTGGGGGTGGTTTTTCCTAAATGGTTTTCCACTCTCCCTCCACGCAAATGCGGATTCACTTCCTCTAATTCAACCTTCCCAATTCCTAATCCATTAGAGTAATTAGTACTTAAAGTCGTATAACCCGAACGGGTAGTAAGACGCGGTGCTAAATATTATTATAATATCATCCTGAATATGGTGTGTGTGGGTTTTTTTCATACATTCTTTACTGTAGGCAAAGCGAAGTCACTTTGGCGACTGTAGAAATGTACAGAGGATGTGGAAATATTATTTAATACCTCGCATGAGGATGTTTACCGCACGGACACTCCGCAGGCCACATAAAACAACGCTGAGCAAGCGATTTACAGAATTAAATGACCATAATTATGACCTTGGCCTCAATACGATTGTCATCAGGGTTGTTTTTATTATATGAAAAGGTATGTAAATTGATGTAACTGTGGTTTAAAATAAGGTATATTTCTAGTTAATTCAGTGAAGCATTTAAAGTGAGACAGATAGCCACAAGAAAGCAAAATAATGTATAACTAAATATTAAACTAAATATATAAAGTACAATTATAACAGAAATAAATTAAAATGTGTCGAATATATAAAGACTAAATGTTAAGGACCGACTTACGACTTGATATTCTAAAAAATAAACCCTCGAGAATAATAAAAAGTGCCCTTCAAATCTCCAAATGGAAAAATTTACGGGAGTAATAGTTCCGATGGATTATTTTACCTCTATCCGCCCGCCCCCTCCACCACCCCCAGTAAATACGATCTAGTTCCCTGGTGATGAGGTTTTCAGGGTTTCAATCCCGAAAGGTATTTTATTTTATAAATGGTTTTCCACTTTTTCTTCACGCAAATACTGGTACGATTTTTTAAAATCCTACTATCCTCATTTACAACTTATTAGAGCTATTAAATGTGTTTAGTCTGAACGAGTAGTAAGACGGAAAGAAAATTCAATTAATTTCCGACTAAAGAGAATAAGATTGTTGAATTTTTTTTTTTTATTTCAGCACTTCTTACTACCTATTCGGGTTATAAGCATATTACTCTACTGGGGTAGGGATGAGGAAGGAAATTTTTAGAGGTAGTGTACCCGCATTTGCATGGAATAAGAGTGGTAAACCATTTAGTAATTGACTCTTAATAGACCCAGCCGGGATTCAAACTTCGTCATCAGCAAGTCAGTCTAACACGAGTGTGACGCCTTAAACCATTTGGTCACTGAATCGTGTTTTGAGCTAATTAATTATTTATGAAAATTACCATACAAATTTGACTTTCAATTGATAAAATGTCAATGACACAGAATTAAAAATAAGGTTAATGAATTCTCAAACCTCACTAAATACCTGCCTTGAATTTTAAATAGTTTTTAAAATATATTCTTGTGGTTCATGACTAAGTTTGGAAGATTTTACGTCGTCAAACCATGTCGTTAAGTAATTTGTCCAGGAGAATGACCTGACAGCTATAAATTTCGAGATCAAGAGCATCTATCAAACACACGTAAGTGTGTGAGGAATATGTAAAAGTGCCGAAAGTAGAGATAAATGCGGTTCACCTATTTATTCATGCCTTTTATGAACAAGTTCAACTTTCCCATCTCTTTTTTTTTTCAGTATCTCTTAGACCAGGGGTGGGAAATATTTTGACAATGTAAGGCTTATTCAACGAGGACAAATTTTAATTTTTTATATATTGATTTTATATTCATAGAGGATTAAAAGAAAAAAGAATATAAATGATAAAATATTTGACGAACAGTTTTTTCAATTTTTCTAGAGATTATTTTTAAATTAAATTGTAGATAATTATATATATTGTACAATGGTTATATATATAGTATAATGTATATATATATTAAGCATGCTTGAAAATATACATCAGCATGAAAAAAGGATTCTAGAGTATAAGATAAAAGCCCTCAATAATGGAGTTCTACAAACAATCAGCTTAACAGTGATTAATAAAACACTTCATTTCATTATATTATAGGAATACAATTTGAGTTTGAGGTGTTTAATTAATATACGATCACGAGACATAATTGACAGAATAAACGAAAAGCTTCTTCACCCCTGTCTCAGAGCTACAAAACTCTTGGTCACGATTTCTAGCTTTAATTGAGTATCGCCAAAAACAACTTCACATAATGATAATAATTATTATTATTATTAGTGTTACGCGTATTTATAATTAGGTATATTTTCTATTCGATTAGGTTTGGTTATAATGAAGCTTATTTAGTTCAATCGTTTCAGGGTCTAAATAAAACCGGTTTATTAGTCCACTAAATGGGTATTTTTGCCCTGAAAAAGATCGGGTAGTTTTGATTTTTTTTAAATATATGTTTGAGAGTTCAAGGTACTAATGAAATTTTTAAGTTTTCGACTTTGGTTCACTACCACTCCCGACGCCATCTTAAAAAAAATGACAGCCAACTTTGTTCTTTCACATTATCTTCTTAATGCTCTTAATTCCAAATCTCTTTGTTTTGAGATGACATTTTCATAATTATTGGTTATTAATTACGTATTAACTGTTGCTATGCGTACTATCTACGAGCAAATTGATTTCTATTTGTTTCCACACCATCATGAGGTAGAGCTGACGGTACGTTTGTATTTTGTTTTTTGTATCCTCAGTAGGCCTAATCAACCGCTGTAATTGAGAAGTTTTACATTTTTTGTGTCTCTCCGATGGTCCTGATTGACTGCTATCTATTTATTCATTAATAACACTGTTTTAGTGTTAGTATTTTTTTAAATTTCTTCATTCACTTCATTCCTAATGTTCTGCTCACAAATGGATAACCTTTTTCCTCTTGATCTTCATTGTTGATTAGAACCTCTGGCACATTTTCGCATGGTTGTTCATGGTAAAATCCACAGATAATAGATCAGTTCAATCCAGTTTTTCTGTAGTAATATGCTGCGCCGCATACATTTTTTTGTTGCATTTGCATGATATAACGTTGATCAAGATATCAGGTAGCTGGACCCTTTATAGTTTTCCAGGGAGTATGCCCATTATTGCTACGTATCCAACCCCACTCCTTTAAACTTTTTAAATCCCATACCCCACATAATGTTTAGACTTGGTGGTACATCCTGAATGCGTGATACCATGCAGCGTCTCTTGTTGGAGGCAGAGCATGAAGATTGAATTTTAGTTACAGGCTCTGTAAAACTTTTGGAAGCATCTAATCTTTCGTTGTATATGTCACCTGCATAAAAAGCAACAAGAAAACGTTCTCCTTCCTCTGCAAGTTCTTCTGGAGCCACGCCCTGTCCTTTGAAGGCTTCAATGCCAAACTCGTTCAGGTGCAAGTTTTTCTGGATTATGGTACAAAATTTTGTTTTCCCTTGGTTGAAAAGGGCAGATGTATCACAGCCACTGAATGCATGAATAAACAAACTTTGTTTTCATACTAGAGTACGTTAGTGGAGTACAGTTTTTTTTGTTTTTGTTTTTCAGTTTTACCTATCCCAGATTTCCGAAGGTAGATGATTTTTTGACTGTTAAAATTTCTTTTTGAGCATTGAAATCAAATTAATGCTACTAGTTTAATCACAAAAATTATTTCTTAGGAAACTGTTCAGTATTTATTATTATTATTATTATTATTATTATTATTATTATTAGCACCGCGTCTTACTACCCATTCGGATTATACGCACTTACGCTAATGTGTAATGGTAGGGTGATTGTGAGATTAAATGGAGGACCTACAGTTTAACGTGGAATCCGAACCACGGTGGAGGCCTGGCATTCCCCACATTCACAAGATGTCTTGTCAGAGGTGAAGGAAGGGTTTGGTAATCAGATAAATCTATGCCGGGACCGAGGACTGAACCTCGGCCGCAAGCATAGAAGTCTGACACCTTACCCCTAGACCGCCAGGTCACTCTGTTCAGTAATTGATTCGTCGAAGAGAACATCTATGGAAGTGTGTGTGTATTTTTTTTAACTGATGGTGCCTTTCTCTGGTCTTAATGATTTTTGCTAGGGCATTGACTTAATATTCATCAAAAACAACAACTGCTTTTGAACTGTGATGATTTTGTACTTATCGCAAGTAATTTGTACAAATGGATCAAAAGAATCGTAGCGATGCAATATTACTCTGTGCAGAAGATGTCCTCTATACACTATATCGATTTTGTCATCTCCAATTATCGTTACATCTAGAAATGGCGTGAAAGCCGTGTACAAAGACGATGTTGTGCCCTTACGCATCCCTTCTTCCGATAGCAGAGACCAAAAATGGAGTGTGTTTAAATTTGAGATATTATTTTAACTCATCGTCGGATTTCTTCACGATACACATTATCTGGAACAGCGTGAGTGAGTTAAGTGGCTGTTACAAGTGACATAACTTTTTCATTGCGTTTAAATTTGACGGAATCAAAATCATCGCGTAATTTTCTAAATCATAACAGTACAAACTCTCTTGGGACAAATATCAGTTTATTTGTCCTTCCTCACAAATTACAGTGCTTATTGACATTAACGAATAAGTTTTTGGAAAGAGATGATGTTGAGAAAACCAATATACAAATTATTTCAAGTTTTGGTCGTCCCGAAGGACAGGCGAAGGCCTCATATCTATCCACATGTTGCTCGGATGTTGTTAAAGTAATGGTACAGTATTTCTCAACTACGTCCTAGACATTATGTAAATATACCATTCCTAGAGCCCTATAATCCAAATATTTTTCTGAAATATATATATAAATACCTGATTAATATTAATGAATCTGTTCCTTTTTTTTTTGTGTGTGTACAAGATGACATATGTGACAAACTTTAATCGACTTTTCAAAAATAATAAATAGAAGTTTCACACCTAATTAACATATTAAATTATAATTTAAGAATACTATGGTCGCGGAAGCAAAAACACGTCTATAAAATTAATTGTGAAGGCTATGAACAGACTGACCATTGAGTGTTCTCGAGACGAGAGAGGGAATGAAAGAATGTGCAACCCATCTTACTTTTCAACCATTAGAAGGGGTGGTCTGACTATCTGAGATACGAAAACAGTTCGTTAACAATGATTTGAGATAGCATACAACTTAAAATACGTAGTAGAAAATACTGCATTCATTTACTCCAATATGATGGGAAAAAAAGGGAAAATCGGTGTAAGTAAAGATTTTATCTTCAGATGTCTTTATGAAACCCCATCGTGGTGTAAAAACAAGTGAAAACAAGTTGGTAACAGTCAATATATGATCAATGGATAATAAAGATTAAAATGTCATCTCAAAACGGAGCGTTCTAGAAATGTTTAGTAATTCGCTCCACTTTACAGCAATTCAGCTCGGTATATATTTGACTTACCAAGAAATGTTTAAGATAGTAGTTGTAGAAAATTATGTCATCTAAGATTCTAAATATTTTTTAATCCTAGGACCCACTGGGAAGGAGATATTTCAGGGGGGAAACATGGTTCGGCAGCCATTTTTTCAAGATGCCGGTGCGAGCGGCAGTGCACCAAGGTCGAAAACTTAGAATTTTGATTAGGACCCCCGAATCCTCAAACATATCCAAAAATCAAAACTGTCCGACCTTTTTCAGAGCAACGGCCTTTAGTTCATCACCCTGCTACTGGACTATATGGGCACTTAAAAACTAAACAAGTTGATATAGAGAAACAAATTAATATTTTCCCACTAATTTAAAATTAAACATCAAATCAATTACATCATCGACCAACCGGATTAAATGAGTATTAAGGCCCGGTTTCCAAGACCACGTCCGAGGGAGGCTACGTGGTGCATGTTGTGTGGCTGCGTGGTACCGCAGGGTTTATTTTAGTGCCGCATCTTACTACCTGTTCAGGTGATCCACATGTGTACTAACTAAGCTAATAAGTTAGGGACGAGGAAAGTTGAA
Organism: Timema shepardi; assembly: GCA_902151425.1. Taxonomy (NCBI): domain Eukaryota; kingdom Metazoa; phylum Arthropoda; class Insecta; order Phasmatodea; family Timematidae; genus Timema; species Timema shepardi. The sequence goes on from CABFVX010003376.1 coordinate 76,788, forward strand.
TTGAGAGTAAGTGTGCTCAAATTTGGGAGAGTGGGAAAAAACCTCGAATTTGAGAGCTTGGATAGAAAGAAACTTTGTGTTCACCCGAATAGGATTTGAACCCCGACTTCCCTGTCATCGGCAGTCTAGTCTAACACGAGCGTGACGCTTTAGACAATGCGGCCACCGAAGCAGCTCCGCAGAAGTTAATCGTGTGTTAGTGCATGACTACGCCCACCTACCGCGATCAACTTCACCACCAGTCAACATCATATCAAAAGGGTAACCTAGACATAATTAATTGAGTAAAATAACTATTTTGTATGTTATTGGTGACAGATCAATTCAATTTTAGATATGTATTTTGGTAAGCATATTATTTCCACAATGTGGTTGGTTATACCTCTTTCTTATATATTTCCAAAATAATTCTTGTGCATGAATTCAAAACTCACTCTTCTCTTACTGTTCCCTAGGTAAGTAAGTTTTAAGTCACTAAAAGCCAGTACTGATGTAGAGCGCTATAAATTAAATACTGGGCATTTGTTTTAATACTCTCGCCTCATCCTGTTATTTTAGATTACAGAATAATGTTCCAATAGTAGACAAGTTAAAGTGGTCGGCCACGGGTCCAGACGAGCCTGATTCAATTCCAAATAGTATTGATTAAGATGTTTAATATATATATACATACGCGTATCGTCTTACTAATTAGTGATTAGACAATGTCAAGGGTTGGATGTATTAATATCCCTAGGTTAAGATGGTTTGCAAGTATTGTTGGTATAATCTGTGTATTTTGAAAAGATACCACGCTAAAAAGTTTCGTTTAGGAAAAATAATACGCGTTATTTAAAAACAAAAAAATAAAACTTGCCTCAATGAGCAAGCGGATTAAACGCTAGACTCATCTAGTCTGATTTTATAGTGATTGGGATATCTGGGCTCGAATCCCACCACTATGTACTGAAGGTATTTTTCCTTAAAGTTGTTTTCCCCTTGCCCTTCACGCAAATGCTGGTACATCTCGAATAAATTCTACCTTAATCATCCGGACCCCAATAGTAAATTAAAAGCGAGGATATCCAGGATGCGTAGTAAGATGGCAAAAAATGCAAAAAATCGAGTAAAAGGTCACTAAGAAACTAAATAACATGAGAGAAAGTTAAAAATAAGCGACAGTTCAATTTTCATAGAAAGAACCTTATCTGATAGACGTATTCAAACTCTCACTTTTGATAGATAGTATAAATTACGTCACATAAAATAACATTATTAATTGAGTAAAATGTTATCAATTTAGACCGTAAAAATGGTTTGGTTTTTTTCTAAAAAATTCTTCCATTGCAAACAAGATTGTATATAAGAATTAGTAATCAAAACTTTTTTGAATATTTTTCATTGGTATTTGAATATAAACTCATTAAATTAAGCTACCTGCGACTTATTCCACAGTACAATTTTCATCGAAAGAACCTTATCTGGCAACTATAAAAGTTACGTATTGATACGTCAAGTAGTATGATCTGAAGTTGTCAGTTGTAGTACATATTAACAATACATTTAAAATGATGCTAATAATATAGTATACATTTTTTCATTGTTGACAATAAAAATAAGGGTTTGTATTTTCTAAAATTGCGCTTGTTAGGGAAATAATTATGTATCGTACTCACTCACCTACAAGTGCTAATTTAATCAAATCCTCTTCTCACAGAAGCTTCCTTCACGAAATAATCACACTTGTGATGTGATGTGAACGCTAGCCGGTTCTCTACAACACTTCACATGCACAGAGCTAGCGGCGGGTGAGAATCAGCACTCACAGACACACGCAAAACAAAAGAACAACAAAAACAAAAAAGACTCCAACCTCTCGGTCAACTCGATATCTCGCGTCTGCGCACTGGAGATCCTCTCGCGTCCGTTCATATAGTTGGTGGCTTGGCGGACTCGTATTCTAACAGCTTCCTTCCTCTTTGGACCTTTGCAACGGAGGACAGAGAGGAATGAATCGAATCCACACAACAATACCGTAACCAGTCATTTGAACGTTGATAGAGGTGTCGGTGGAATAGCGGGCTATGTCCAGGAGAGGGGATTTATATCGTATGATAGCCAGCAGGCTTGGTTAGGTCGTTCTTAAATTGGGTAGGGGGCTGTTGTTGTCTTTTAGGGTGGGGGGAGGTATCAGTATTTTATTACGTTTTCTTAAGCGGGGGAGGGAGGTAGGAGTCAGAATCTATCTTACGTAAGGTTTTTTTAATCGATGTTTGTGGTGAGACAAAATCTAAAGGGGAAAAAATCAAAAAATTCTTAAATGTTTTATTTTGATTAATTACTAATTTTCATTGTTTTATAAAAATAATTTAAATATAAACTTCAAATTTCACACAAAGATAGTTAATTGCAATACACATATCATATGACTTTTTGTTTTAATATTAATCAAATAGTTATCAAATCGTATACAAATTCCGTATGATAGAGGGGATGAGGGAACGGATAATTTTACGATCCCTTACATGGATGGTAAAGAGGGGAGAGGGGAGCGGTGTCAAAAATCATGAATAAATCCTTAATTAATTTAAGGATGGCCACCTATTTTCGAATAGAAAGGGTAGAATTTTTTTTTTAATCACGTCATTTAACAACTACCCGTTCGGGTTATCCTTATTCAAAACCGATTAACCGGGAAATTAAATACACGGTCACGCTCGAACCATAAAACATATTGCTCTGCAGGTTTTACTTTATTATTATTATTATTATTATTATTATTATTATTATTATTATTATTCACTTGTCAACACCGAGAATTAGAATCATTTTAATAGTCTTCATTTTAAAATATGTATTTTGAAATTTTATTTATTTTTATTTTTTTCAAATAGGGCATAACGGTTTCACTAGTCTCAAAAGCTATATGCTATTCAAGGGGCTATTAAATACACTAACGCTACAGGGGAAAAAAGTCAAAATTTANAATAGGGCATAACGGTTTCACTAGTCTCAAAAGCTATATGCTATTCAAGGGGCTATTAAATACACTAACGCTACAGGGGAAAAAAGTCAAAATTTAAAGGAAATGTACTCATATTTGCCGGCAAGGAGTGGATAAAACCTTTTAGAAAGAAAAAAACTCTAGTTATATTGGTAATAAAGTTAGTAATATGAAATTGTATAGCACTCTAATCGCAGTGATTAAATTTAATAAAAGTGAATTTTTTTTAGTTAATATATTAATTTTCTGACAAAAAAACTTTTTCTTATCATAAACATTGATAAAAAGAACTTCACGTAAGATGTATTATGACCCACCCACCTTCCCTCCTGTAAGAAAACGTATGAAAATACGAAACTCCTCCACCCCCAAAAACCATTACGTACTTTAAAGGCATCCCCAATATATATCTCAATGTATTTCTGTTTTAGTACGTCTTATTTTGTATGATTTAAGCTAGAAATTTGTATTCGTGTAGACACCTAGCCTTTCTCATATATTATTATTAGCACCGCGTCTTACTACCCGTTCGGGTTATACGAACTTACGCTAATGTGTAATGATAGGGTGATTGTGAGATGAAAATGGAGGACCTACAGTTTAACGTGGAATCCGAACCACGATGGAGGCCTGACATTCTTCACATTTTCTCATATAGAGAAAGTAATGTTTTCGTGACAATTTTTCCACCTCAAAAAAGTAGGTTTTACAATTCTTTCTGTCATCAAGTCTGTTTTTCTGTACCCGGGGCTAAATCCGGAATGATTTGATAGATTATATTCAAACTTTATATTTGAAAATAAAATGGACATACCTCATGAAAAAAAATCATGTTTTTGATTGTATCCCCAAAACTAAGGGTTGTTTATAGCAAAATGATTTTTTTAAATACAAAATTCTTTAAAAATAACAACATTAATTTTCGTTTAAACTTTATCTAAGAAAAGTTTTTCATATTAATTTATAAAAATATTGTTTTTATGGGTGAATTTAATTTAAGGGTAGTTTTCTAATAATTGATTTTAATATTTAAACCTTGTATTCCTATAATTACAATTATTGATTGTAGTTAGGAAGTAGCCTACGTACTGTACGATTGTGTCATCTATCCTGGCTGGGTTTGAAACCAAGAACATCGGATAATGAGGTGAGCACTTTACCCCAAGACCACCCCTTTCTACCCCATGGATGACACCTAGTTTTAGAAAGTAACACAGCTCGAACCCAACCTCAAAATGTGGTGCGGTTTTCTATATTCTACTTTAGAAAATAGTTGGATAAAAACGAGGGAAAACTTTTTTTCATATATTTTAAAATATAAAAAATCACTCCATTGTGTCAGCCCGCAATCGAGCTATACCGACCGAGCAGCCGCCATCTGCTGGCGAATAAAATGCTAACTTCCACGGAGAGAGGGCGTCATATAGTCAGCAAAACTAATCCTTCAGACGTTAATCTCAGTTTTATAGACCAGGGTTGCTAAGTTTGCTCCTCAATTGTCATAACGAGGCTGAGAGTTGATCTCGTTGCAAACCCACTGCTTCACAGAAAATTCTGGAAACACCGTGGATCAAACGCGAGGCCAGGAATTCTGACCACTAGACAACAGAGGTGGTATTTTTTTAAATATAACAACATTAAAAAAAAACATATTATTTTAAAATGAAACTAGAAAAAAATCTGATCCCAATTTTATTGCTGGCAAATTAAAAATGCAGAATATCAGCTGTTGGATAAGTTTTCCGGTTCGAGCGTAATCTTGTACCCGATATACCGGTTAATCGATTTTGTAGGGCTCAAATTGTTATCTAATCAATAGTTTTATTAGTGTTAGTAGTGCAATAACCTCCTTTGAGGTAGTATAATCGTCAGAGTCCTGGATACACATCCAGTGGCCCCGGGTTCGATCACAGGTGCTTACATATTTTTCGGTGAAGCGATGGTTCTCAGCCTTATGAGGACAAATGAGGAACTACTCAAATAAATAAGCAGTAGCTTCTGTCTAGAAAACTGAGATTAACGGTTGGAGGGTTTATTGTACTGATCACAAATGCTGGCACTATCTTTGCCAACATGTGGCGGTGGCCGCTCGGGAAGCCATGGAGTATTTTTTAGGTACTGTAAGGACGTATTTTGTTGGAGTTAATATGTTATTACTCTGAACCTTGACGTGGCAAGTGACGTCCACCCACTGCTGGTGTTACGTGTTATACGTGTTCACTGATCAGTTCACAAATGGATAACTTTACCACGTGACTATACAAGTCACGGCATATTCGGTACGAGATCTCCAGTCACTCGCCACGCAAACAAGGGTCCGTAACCCGACTGAGACGCAGACCATCAAAATACCATTTATGAATATCCTAAAGAGAGATTTGTTTGAAAAGGTTGTGTAAAAAGACTAGTACGGCAGAGATACAATCCAATTTTCATAGGAAGGGCCTTGTATGAAAGCTAGAAAAAGTTATTAAATTCTACATTCATACGTCAGGTAATGTGACCTGCAACTGTCATTTTTTATAGCTAATATTTTTATTTAATTCAACCCCGCGTCTTACTACCTCTTCAGGAAATATACCCATATATGATAATTAATATAATGGGGTAGGGAAGGGAAGGAAACATTTTAGAGGTAATCTACCTGCAATTGCATGAAAGGAGAGTGGTAAACACTACATACACGAAAATCCAGGTTTATGTCCTCATTCTTACCGATTAATGTAGCTCACATATTATATTCATTTAGAAGTGGCGAAGCAGTCGTCCTACTTGTTGACGTTTTGGTTGGCTATCAATAAATAATTGATTTGGCGTGTCACCCTTGCAATGATATAGATATGTCAGGTATGAATTAGGTCTGCCATTTTAAGAGCTCTAAAAAGGACTTTGGTTCAATTACTTTGATTAATCAATTTGAGAAAAGCCGCATTCAATGGCAGTGCTAATGACACATAAATCGGACACAAACAAATAAATAAATAGGTATTATAATATAATTGAATAAACGATTATTTCCATAGACAAAAACAAAATAGCCTTGAACGTCTCCTACGCAGGTGATTAAAGGAACGACGCTAGAAAGGCAAACGTGTAATTTTCGTGGCCTAAGGAATGCAATGCGAACCGGTTCAGACCGACAATTTCTGCGCGCCTGAGATGAAAAAATACTCACGCGCAGCGCATGGATATAATCGTCCAGTCGACGCAACGATCGCTTTGTGTTGGCAGTCTTCTGGAAGGTACAGAGAGGCTTGATGATAACATGTACAAACACAGACGGTGATGTCATGCAATACTACCCGGTACATGAACCCCAGGCGAGCTTACCTTACTCTTTTTTTTTCTTTTAAGAGTGGTTTGGGCTATCCGTCACCTGCGATAATTAAACTCAGGGCAGAGATAGAAGGAAGGTAATGTTTAGGGAAGTGCGTCACATAAAGAAATCTTGAGAAAACATTGGTAGAGAAAAACAATTTTTTCCCTAAAATAGAAGGTCTAGAAGTTGCTAATGCTAATGGTCCCATTTGTTCTCAAGACGTGTAGAAACAAAACAATAAATTATTAAATATACACATATAATAGCTTATATAGGCTACATTACTTTGATTGGACGTTTTATTAATAATGCTCAAATATATTATTATTAACACCGCGTCTTACTACCCGTTCGGGTTATACGCACTAACGCTAATGTGTAATGGTAGGGTGATTGTGAGATGAAATGGAGGACCTACAGTTTAACGTGGAATCCGAACCACGGGGGAGGCCTGGCTCAAATATAGAAAGCCACTTAAACAAACGTGTATTCGATCCATTGACCTCTGTGTTATGATTTCAGCACTCTCCCAGGACACCATTCTGTTAAATGTAAATATAAATTTTATATTTCTTTTAATGTATTTCTAAGAATATTGTTATTGTTTTTCTTAATCTAGCAGAGCATGGGTTAGATCCACGAACCCTACGAAATATACCCTTGCGCCACTCTATGTTATATTCATGTCGTATTTAATGGTTTATTTGGCTGTGTTCCTAATAATTCTAAAATATTAAATAAATATATTAGCAGAGCGTGGTTTCGATCCACGGACCTCTGGGTTATGGGCCCAGCACGCTTCCACTGCGCCACTCTGCTCTGTATATAACAATTAGATAATAGTTCATTTTATTGTGTTTCTAATAAGTCTTTAATATGTAACCCATAAAATAGCAGAGCATGGTTTCGATCCACGGACCTCTGGGTTATGGGCCCAGCACGCTTCCACTGCGCCACTCTGCTCTGTGTGTAACAACCACATAATAATTCATTTTATTGTCTTTCTAATAATTCTTTAATATGTAACCCATAAAATAGCAGAGCATGGTTTCGATCCACGGAGTTCTGGATTATAGGCCCAGCACGCTTCCCCTGCGTCACTCTGCTAGACATAAAAAAAACTTGAAATGCGCCCTATGACTTGATTTCACACATAAACATTTAACTGTCACGACAACTTGTAAAGTTGTTAACATTTGTAATGGCTAAGTTATAAATATGACGTCATCCCCGTCATTCGAGGACATTGTAAATACACTGACGTGAGCTGGACATTGGAATGATCTGTGAACATACATTTTTATAACCAATCCTTGACATAGTTAGACCTATGACATAGCTCGAAATTACTATTCTAACTGAGATACCCAGGATATAAATTGTCAAGCACGCACATTTTTTAAACTTACAATGGCTCTCTAAATGGACGAGTAAGTCAACCATACATATGGGCGGAGGGATACAGTTTGTCAAAGCTGTTATTTGTTGTACCATTTTTGATCGTTGGTTAACGGCGTAAGGCATCATTTTCGTGTTAGACTGATCTGCTGATGATGGGGAGATCGAGTTTCGAATCCCGGTCGGGTCTACTGAGGGTAATTTTTTTCAAAAATAGATACCCACTTTACTCCTAGGCACATGCAGGTAGATTACCTCTAGAATACTTCCTTCCTCGTCCTTATCCTATTAGAGTAATTATATTATTATTATTAGCTACGCGTCTTACTACCCGTTCAGGTTATACGCACTTACGCTAATGTGAAATGGTAGGGTGATTGTGAGATGAAATGGAGGACCTACAGATTTAACGTGGGATCCGAACCACGGTGGAGGCCTGGCATTCCCCACTTTCACAAGATGTCTTGTCAGGGGTGAAGGAAGGGTTTGGTAATCAGATAAATCTGTGCCGAGACCGAGGATTTAACCCCGGCCGCCAGCACGAGTAATTAGAATTATATGCGTATAACCTGAACAGGTAGTAAGACGCGGTGAAAAAATTGTTGTTTTAGGGGCACTTTTAATTTGGATACCAAATAACAAGTCTTGTGTGGAAATATTTCTCATCCATTCGACACATTTTCATTTTATATAATATAACTATAATTTTACTTAACATGCTTTTAAATATTTTACTAATATTATTTACTATCTTGAAGGGGTAGGATGGGACAGATCTCTAAACACGCCCCTCCCATAACCCCCAAGTACATCACTGAAATGCAACGCAGTAAGGTGTTACACTTTAAGCTCAGTCGTTAGCGTGTCTGCCCACTAATATATGGGTCAAGAATTCGTTTCCTGCCAAGCCCGAAATATGTATAGTTATTAAAATAGGGTCCCTTCTCACAGTGATGAGTTGATGACCGAGGTGTTTGGATGTTGTGTTAATTATAGATTTAAGCTAGTTTATAAGTCGTGTGCTGATATTATTAGTTGGTTCAAAAAGTGCACGTTAAATATCTCAAATTTAAAAAAAAATGCATTACGTCCACAGATCGAAAATTATAATAGAGTAGTTTAGAGATATACTAATAGTATGATTTTACAACTTGAAGAAACTACAATAACATTTTCTTTGCCGCCAACATTGACACCATTTTATTATATTGTTATTGTTATGTATAGGTATTTATATTACAATCAAAAGTGGTAGCTGTAGATGACACAACTTTATATTTTATTTATTATATAATAAATATTTTAGTAATTTTTAATTGTAAAAAAAAAGTTTAGTGCTTTTAAAATCAAACTCTATCTTGGCAAGGCAAGTTTGGAATATCTTGTAGAACAGAGTACCCCAAAGGTTACGTGGAGGATTTCAGGGAGTACGAGGTATATATCCACGTTTTGTAAGCCATAAAATATTATTTGATAATTAGTAAGTCATGCAAACCAATTAACAAAGATCTTTGCGGGATGTTATGGGATTTTTGTATAGCTCTTTATTTACATCTGTCACAGCTTTTTACACCCTTTCAGTAAGTGTTTATTATTATTATTTTGAAAATTGAAAAATGACACCTGGACACGGGAATCATTTTTCAATTTTCAGAATATGATATCTTTGAGGTAGTATCCTCTCTAAAATGCATTAACAATAACTTCGGCTATTTGTTTCATCATTATTGTTATTTAGCAGCGCGTCTTACTACCCGTTCGGGTTATACGCTTTATGTACTATTTACGCTAATGGATTAGGAATTGGAAAGGTTGAAATAGAGGAAGTGAACCCACATTTGAGTGGAGGGAGAGTGGAAAATCGTTTAGGAAAAACCACCCCCAGTTCACCCGACCGAGATTCGAACCTCGATCTCCCCGTCCTCGGCAGTCGAGCTCAACATGACTATAGCGTTAACCAACTACGCCACCGAGGCGGGTCAGTAGGGATTTATTGAAATTTGGAACAATCGCTTATAAATCACAAGATAACTGGTATTTGTTTCCTTTTTACTTTAAACTTCTTGGAGAAAGAAATATTGGGATCGTCAAAAAAATTAAACTCGAGAGTTTGATAAATGTCGATGTTTCATGACCCCCTGGAACTGAAAAAGGGGTCTTCTCGATATCGTCTGTATCTCTACCAAGATCCGAAACAATTTTATCGATCGGGCTACAACTTGATTTACAGGGTTTTCTTAAGGTTCCAACGAGGTGTTTTTGGAATTGGATATCCGACCCTAGAATTAAGGGTAATTTACTGAAAGGCGGAAAAAAAAACATCAATTTTATCTAAATATTTTTTAACGAATTTGACTACAAATTTGGATATATAATGGCAACTCTAATTTTCCCATGACAATTACTTTAAGGGTACTTTGCATAAGAAGAAATTATTCATTCTAATCATTTAATTATATGCAACTATTTGAAATACGAAATAATTTATCATTGTAAAGATGTAATACTATTTAGATAAAATCTTTTATTTGAAATAGATTTTTATAAAACCAATAGTTTCTGAACTATAAGCATATATATATATATATATAATATTTTTTTATTTGAAATATACTTCTATAAAACCAATAGTTTCTGAACTATTATATATATATAATGTTTCATAGTTATGTATATAAAATAATTTTTTATTTGAAATATACTTTTATAAAACCAATATTTTCTGAACTATAAGATATATATATAACTATAAGCATATATATATATGTATATGCTTATAATTCAGAAACTATTGGTTTTATAAAAGTATATTTCAAATTTTAAAAAATATTTTATATATATGGAGATCTTAGAAATATGAAATTGAAGAGTTATGCTCTTTGGATAGAGAGGTTCATATCTTCATAATGTTTCTGTAACAGTGTATATTATTTCATGTAAGCTCTTTGTTTGAATGTGTATGCAAACAATGTGTATTTTTTTTTCACAAATCTCACTAGTTTTTAGTAAATATATTTTAGGATAAAAGAAAGAGAAAATATGTGTGGTGCTAC
>CABFVX010003377.1:0-13194 GCA_902151425.1 Timema shepardi
ACAGTCTTACTAGTAGTTCTGTGAACAGTAGACCTCTCTACCTCCATGTTATTATCGTTACTACAGTCTTACTAGTAGTTCTGTGATTAGTAGGCCTCTCTCCATGTTATTATCGTTACTACAGTCTTACTAGTAGTTCTGGAACAGTAGACCTCACTCCCTCCATGTTATTATCGTTACTACAGTCTTACTAGTAGTTCTGTGAACAGTAGACCTCACTCCCTCCATGTCTTGTTGAATGTATTTGATGCTGATAGTGAATATGACTAATAAGACTATGGGAATTTTCTCCCTTTCGAGAAAAAATCTCTCGGTATCATCCGGGATTCGGGAACTGAACCAGGATTTCTAGATCATAAGCCAGGGATTTTCAATAAATGATCGTTTTTGTGTTAAACACACATTAATTCATTTAAGTGGCGTATCTAGAAACTCTGTAAGTGAAGGCTGTACTATAATTTTACAAGATACGACTTCTTATAATTCCTTGAAATCTTTATATTGTCCAAAATTCGAAAAACAATTTTTATTTAAAATTTAAGAAGCAATAACATTTTTAAATTTGGAATTGTATATCTTTTTTTTTATAGAGGCCAACTCTATTACATGGCAAATCATACCACCAGACCTTTAATTACCTAATTAACTGAATGTAGATTCACATTACAGCATCCAATTATTGTTTTTAATATGTATATATGATTTTTTTTTTCCTCCAACATGCATCGGTGGCTACGTAGTTGAGGTGTAAAGCTCATCTAGTCTGATTTGCTGGTGACAAGGAGGTCAGGGTTGGAATCTCGTCTGGGTGGGCCCTATGTGTTTTTTTTAAATTGTTTCCCACTTTCTCTCCACACAAATGCCAGTACATTTTCTCTAATGTTCTACCTTATTCACCCCTACCTCATTGACTTAATTAATATTTATGATTGTAGCCCAAAAATATCCAAAGCAACGGAAGACTTGATGTGAACCAACTCAGGAATTGAAGGGGAAGGAATAGCTTTTTGTACTTTGGGTAAATTTACCTCTTATCCTTGTCGTATTGTAATGATTCCGATTCGAGATATTTTGTAACAAAATAAATATCTTGGTTCAACATTGGTATATAAAATAAATATTCTGATTCAACATTTGTAGGTAAAGTAAATATCCTGATTCAATATTTGTATGTAAAGTCAAACAAGAATTTATCTAATACTGAAGTAAAATGTATTAAAAATAATAATAACTAACATATTTATTAATAAGATATAAATTTCCTGCAATTTTTTTTTTTTTTACTAAATTTAGTAGGCCATGAAAACATTTGAAAACTTAATTGGCTACTTTATAAATAACAATTTGTGGTAAAACTAGTTCTAAAAGCCTTTTAATTGTTTTAATATATATTCTTAAGATGTTGTGATGGTTCAGAGATAGCGCATCAATTTAATATTTGAGTTTTTTTTTTTAATTTTCAACTACATAAGTCCAAAAATGATCATTAATAGCAATTGTACAGTATTATTAAAACCTATATTCTTGGTTTCTATCAAATAAAATGTGTAATTTTCAAACATTGTTTTAACTTCCAACGCTTGGGGAAGCTTTGGCCCCAAACCAACCCCAAAATGTCACCCTTGCTACGATCTTGACAATACTAGTATTACCAAATTTAATAAATCTAGATTTAATTGGTTGGCTAGATAATAAAATAATGTGCTACATTTCATAATAAAGTTGTAATTAATTGGGTTTTTTCCCCCTGTCATCGCGTCTTATCACTTGCTCGAGTTATGTGAACTGATTGCGCTAATGAGTTAGGGATGAGGAAGGTGGAATTTACAGCAAGTGTACCAGCACTTGCGTGGAGGAAGAATGGTAAAACATTTAGTAAAAACATCCTCACTACATAAGACTGGGATTCTAACCCCGATATCTTCGTCATCGGTAGTCCAGTCTATCGCGATAATGAAGCTTTAGATCATTCTTCCACTGAAGTGAGGGAATAACAACAATTTGTGAATGTGTGTGTATTTTCTAAACTCCAAACAGTCAGAGACATTTCGTCGAGAAACTAAAGTATGAAGAAATAACCAGTTATTCTTAGATTCCGGCTAGTAGTATAGGGAGGGTTAAACCCCTCCCCTCCCTCCCTCTGCCCCTAACCACTTTGATTATGCCACTCATTTAGTCTAAGTACAGTTTTTTTTAATTTATCATCGCATGTCACTACCTGTTGAGGTTGTATGCAAATATGATAATAATTAATCTATTGGGGTAGCGATGAGAAAGGAAATTTGTTTGGATTGTAGTTTAACCCTCAAATTAAGGTTTGTTTACTGAGGAATAATTTTTGAAAACTCAGAATTTTTTGAAAATAATTTAACCATTTTGATTAAACTGACTATATAGCGAGTGCTTAACATACAAACTAACACTGTAAGCTACGCTCTCTTTTTTTTTCTCTGAGAAAAATTTGTTAAAATGTAGTGTTTAGTGACAAATATTTTGAAAATTTGAAAATTGTTGATAATAACTCAAATATTTTTGTCTAAAATAGGTGTCTGTGAAGTGTTTTTAGTGAACAATAAAAATATATTTGATTTCATAAAAAATAATGTTTAATTTATATAAAAATGACTTTTGAAATTTTGTTTGGACTTTTCAAATGAAGAATGTCTCATGCGACCATCAAAGGATTTGTTTTTTTAAGGAAAGCTTATTATTAAATTAAGCCTTCTTAGGAGTAATTTTGAAAATGTTGTCACAAACCATAGGTATACTAGAATATATTAGAAAGAATGTGCAATTGTGTCGTATAGTTAATAAAACATGGTCTAGGGCTGCACAGACCTAAATCACGTTGTTTTCTCCAATATAATACCGGGGTGTATTGGGCTACCGCAATTACTTTGAACTAAAACAAAGATATACGCTCAATAACAAATTATTGATTTTATTAGATTTTAATCAAAAGTTCCAATGAGCAAGACCGGGGGTGCCCAAACTACATAATTGGTGAAGATAAACAATGTCATTAAATGTCCGTTTGTTGATTATTGTTGTTGTTGTTTACAAACAATTTCTTAAGGCAAGAAGCATTTGTTTAGGGAATACCGATTGCAACTAACTTTGTAATATCCACAAGTAGTGGAGGGAGGATCATTTTACAAACTTGAATATATCAAAAGTAAACTCCATGCTATTGCCTAACAATTTAGAAGTATTTTTGCTCATGTCAGTATAAAGTGTAATTTTATGTTTTAAGGCCCTTGGCCCTGTTGAGTGCAAGTCTAAAACCTATTTTGTGGGATGGTGGGTGGAGGGTGAAAGGTGTGGTGTGGCTTCACAACCGACCAAAGTATCCTTCCTCGTCAACAAGAACAGATGGATCACGGAAATAGTAGATGGCGCTAGCTACCGGACAGGTCTTGCGAAAAAAATCGTACGTTTGGAAATATCAGTTTTCTTGAGAACGAGAGGAATTTTTATTTTAATATTTTAAACACCTCTTCTAAGATAATATATAAATGTTTATTGAGTGTTACATTTTCTTATTTTTTGTTATTAAGCCAGCAGTTTTCTAATAAAAAATGTCAATTTTATCAATATTTGACCACTATCAAAATTATAGAGGAGGTGTGTATATATAAAGTATAACTTGATCATCATGCGTCTATTCTTGAACAAACCATTTCCGAAAAGAAAATTGAAAAAAAAAAAATTTTTAAATCTTAAAGATAACCGTTTGTTCCCACGGCTCTGCATTTCCACGCCAAATGAAAAGGGCCGATCGTCTTAAGGGGAATGAATAGTGAGGCAATCATCGATCATATAATTATAATAGCCTTGGGATTACATTTATTAATAGCAGAAACATAAATACTTCAGCTCACCCCTTGAGCTTACAGTGAAACAAAACTTCAGTAGGTGGCCTGGCGGTCTAGGGGGTAAGGTGTCAGACTTCTGTGCTGGCGGCCGGAGTTCAATCCTCGGTCCCGACACAGATTTATCTGATTACCAAACCCTTCCTTCACCTCTGACAATACATCTTGTGAATGTGAGGAATGCCAGGCCTCCACCGTGGTTCGGATTCCACGTTAAACTGTAGGTCCTCCATGTTCATCTCACAATCACCCTACCATTACACATTAGCGTAAGTGCGTATAAACCGAACGGGTAGTAAGACGCGATGCTAATAATAATAATAATAATAATAATAATAATAATAATAATAATAATAATAATAATAATAAAACTTCAGTGATATTTATGAATGTGTGTCAAGTGCCGTCATTTGTAAATTAGTCCCGTGACGCTTGGAACCAGCCAGTCCACCAGTGGTATGATACAGAAAACACAGTGATGCCAAATCTGTATTACCTGCCTACCCTTGTTATCTGCTTACAAATGGACATACCTGTCACTTAGAGAAACTACTACTACTAATTTCACGTGTCCATTCGGCAGTCCATGTATTCTTCAGATTTTACTTTTGATGGATGTCATCAATATCTAAAAATTATTTATTACTTACTAATAAAATGTTATCAATGTCGACCTCAAAAGTAAATGATACGTAGCACTGCACACACTTTCTCTATCGTTTATCTTAAAATAGAGAGAGTTACTAAAAACTCTTTAAGATTTGTGAAACAAAATAATAGGTATTGTTAGTGTTAAAGAAACATTATTATTATTATTATTATTATTATTACTATTAGCACCGCGTCTTACTACCCGTTCGGGTTATACGCACTTACGCTAATGAGTAATGGTAGGGTGATTGTGAGATGAAATGGAGGACCTACAGTTTAACGTGGAACCCGAACCACGGTGGAGGCCTGGAATTCCCCACATCCACAATATGTCTTGTCAGAGGTGAAGGAAGGGTTTGGTAATCAGATAAATCTGTGCCGGGACCGAGGATTGAACCCCGGCCGCCAACACAAAAGTCTGACAACTTACCACTAGACCATCAGGTCTCCTGTTAAAGAAACAATCGATCAAATAGTATATATATAAAAAATATACATTCCTACAAAAATATTGAGAAAAGAGGAAAATCTCTGTCTACCAAAGAACATAATCGATTTCCCATTTCAAAGAGCTTCATAATAATAATAATATTTAGCACCGCGTCTTACTACCCGTTCAGGTTATACGCTTTAAGTACTAATTACTCTAATGGATTAGGAATTGGGAATGTTGTATTAGAGGAAGTGAACCCGCATTTGCGTGGAGGGAGAGTGGAAAACCATTTAGGAACCACCACCCCCCCGATTCACCCAACCAAGATTCGAACCTCGATCTCCCCGTCCTCAGCAGTCGAGCTCACACGACAAGCGCGTTAGCCAACTACGCCACCGAGGCGGGTATTTTATTATTATTGCTCAGAAAATATTGGTCTTATAAAAATACATTCCATATTAAAGATTCTTATTTTAATAGTACAATGATAAGTTACTTCGTGTCTCAAATATTTGTGGAGAGCTTATCAAAATTAAATACGTATTTACGCTAGTGAAAATTACCCTTAAAGTTATTTTAATGGAAAAACTAGAACAATTGCCATTTTGTTTGTAATATGAGGGAATGCCTTGATATAAAATTTAATCAAAATAATTAAGGTGGATTTCGAGAAAATCTATTTATCTCTCTATAGATTTTTGCGTTTTAGTAAACTACCCTGAATTCTAGGGTTAGATATTTCAATCCAAAAACACCGCGGGGGAACCTTATTAAAACTCAGATACCAAGTTTTAGCCCGATCGGTAAAAATGTTTTCGTCTTTAGGCCAAGACGGGAAAATATCTGTTTCGGTTTCAGGATTTCATGAAATGTCGACATTTTTTAATAAGTTTCATTTTTGTTTAATACTTCTCTCTCTCCAAGGAGTCGAGAGAGAGAGAGAGAGAGAGAGAGAGAGAGAGTGAATATTTGGTCGTGTTTTCCAAAAGGCTCTCCAAACAATAATTCGTAATAAAGACAAAGAAGGTATCATTGCTATCCGTGGGGTGAGAGTTATTGGTGGTGTACCAAGTGACACGACCTACTGTAGGCCACACACACACACACACACACACACACGAGGTTAGAGAAGGGAAGTGTGTGTCTGTCTAAAAGCAGTACATTGTTTCAGTAAGCGGTCAAGTATGTGGACACGGAGAGCACCGTTAACTTGCAGTCGGCCAACAAGAACACAACACGACACAGAACCTTCACTCGCGCGTAACAAACTGCGACAATAAACTACAGTACAAGTCTTATCTGACAGATATCTTACTACCACACCGTCTTACTCTCTGTTTAGGCTATACCTATCATAATTATTATAATGGGGTAAGGATAAGCATGGAAGTATTTTAGAAAAATCCACCCGCATTTGCGTGGGAAACCATTTAGGAAAAACCACCCCCAGTAGACCAGACAGGTATTCGAACCACCTCAATCTCCTCCCCGCTATCAGCAGGCCAGTCTAGCACTAGAGTGATGCCTTAGACCAGAGTTTATCAAAGTGAGGTCCGCGGACCCCCAGAGGCTCGTACATCATTATTAGCACCACGTCTTACTACCCGTTCGGGCTTATACGCACTTACGCTAATGTGTAATGGTAGGGTGATTGTGAGAGGAAATGGAGGACCTACAGTTTAAAGTGGGATCCGAACCACGGTGGAGGCCTGGCATTCCCCACATTCACAAGATGTCTTGTCAGAGAGTGAAAGAAGGGATTGGCAATTAAATAAATCTGTACCGGGACCAAGAATTGAACTCCAGCCGCCAGCACAGAAGTCTGACACCTTACCCCTAGACCGCCAGGTCACCTAGGCTCTTACAGGGAGTCCACTAGATCTTTCAGGGAATTCGTGACATAACTTACCTTTATTTCGTCTTTAGATTTTACAGAATTGTATATAAAAGGGGTAAATCACTGGTTTGTACTCAACACAATGGAGACACCTTCACGTATTAAAGCCCGGTTAGAAAGTGAGTCCTAAAATTGGGGGTGAGGGGGCGGGGGTTGGCCTCACCCCTAAGCCCACATCTTTGATAGGGGAATTTAGAAATTCACTGTTATATTAGTTTTCTCGTTAATTAGAACAAAGAACTTTTTTTAAAAAAAGTACTGGGACATTTTGATACTTTTTTCAACAACTTATTTGTGCGAGCGGGATTTTTCTGCTCTTTGTTGTGTGAAAAATTGTGAGATGAAATTGTCTTGGTGTGGAGTGAGACTTAACAAATGGTAATTAAAAATTGCTAAAAATCTCATTGATATTTTTAATTCACACAAGCAGTTCTATTCTTCACATAAATTAACAGTGGCATTAATCTACAAATACTTTTAATACCTACATTTATTTTAATTTATAAAATTATATTTAAACTACAAATATATTATGACTAATGTATTCCTATAATATACTATAAAAGTATAATTTTTTTAAACTATTCATCCTACATTAAGGGGTCCACACACACACACAAAATTAGCCTGTTTCTACCGTAAAAGAAAAGTGAATTTTTTAATTTAAAAAATTGAAAATCCACGTTTCGGAGCAATGCATATATTAATAATATAGGTAACTTCTTTTGATTACTTATATACCTAATTAACTTGGAGTTGGAGCTGTCTCCAACGGGTGCCATTTCGGATTTCAAAATAGGAGGTAGCGTGATTTCTGTCCACTTAAGGTTATCGGGTTGTACTTCTTTCAAGTTTCGAATTATTTTTTCATAATATGTCTTTAGTAGGTGACCTGGCGGTCTAGGGGTAAGGTGTCAGACTTCTGTGCTGGCAGCCGGGGTTCAATCCTCGGTCCCGGCATAGATTTATATTCGGATTCCACGTTAAACTGTAGGTCCTCCATTTCATCTCACAATCCCCCTACCATTACACATTAGCGTAAGTGCGTATAACCCGTATGGGTAGTAAGACGTGGTGCTAATAATAATAATAATAATAATAATAATAATAATAATAATAATAATAAATATATCTTTAAGAATCAGAATGAAATTTCAGCTCTACTGGACTTAATGTATACCTCAAGTCCACCATACTGGATCTACCATTTTGGATTTTTTAAATTCTGTATTTCTCTAATAAATATGGCATGCTCCATAACAACCATAGTAAATATCAGCTCTTTGGGAATATTGGGAAGTAGGAAAACTACTCCTGTAAGGACAGACAAAACACCACATGGATTTTATCTATGAAGAATACAAAGGAATAAGTAAGAGAGTCCAATATTATTTCAAATATAGTTAGTGCTGCCATCTTTTAGACAATCATGAAACTTTTCTGTTATATTCCGTTTTTTTTTTTTAGTATTTACTTGGATCCTTGTGGGATTTTAAATATAAAAGTTGTTATCTCGGGAATTGTGTGTGATGTGATCGACCTCCTTTTTCCCTAGTACGCATCATAAGTATGTTCCCTTATCATATTTTTTGTATGACTCATTTGTTACAAAAAAAAAAAATTAAAAGTGGAAACGGGTTCACTAGTTCCCACCTGGCAACCCCAATAATTAAAGAACAACGACGCCAGTGGAAAATGAAACGCAGGTGTCGAAACGGGTAAAGGTAAGAATTCCCAGGAATGCGCGCTTTGCGTTCGACCCCTTTAAATGGCAAGCTCTCGCCTACTTTCTTCCCATTGGCTATTCTGGTCACGTGGTGCGTCGCGCACGCGCGGTAGAGGTGGGCGCGGAACAATGCTGGTCAGCAGCTCATCACAGATTATCGGCACGCGCAGGAAACTACCATAATAAAAATATATCCATTCAGGTGGCTCCGAAAAGAAGCAAGTTTTACCTGAGGTGCGGGTGGCCTACGTGACGCCTTGATGAAGTGGCGAAAGAGATTGAGTTCCATGTTTGGAAGTTCTATTGGGTGGGTATTATTTCCGGGTGGGGGCGTTTTCAACATAAGAGTATTTAACGACATTGCCTACTTGTGGAATTCGAAGATATTTAGCGAGGCGGGTTGTATCTTAACAATTTTAGTGCCACGAGCCGACACGATTGGCTTTACAAATTTTCACTAGTACACCTCGTTTTACTACCCGTTTGGGCTATACGCTTTCGCGCTAGTTCTGACTTTAACCAACAGATAGAGTAGGCGTGTGTTACGTTACTATAACGAGAACATCTATTATATAACGATAAATGTATATACAAATGATAGAACAACGTGAAAAATTTCTTTATAACTAGAAGTTTAGTAACTTTTCTTAGAAAACCTTACACAAATTATGAAATAGCTGGGGCATAGTCTTTCCCTGAAACAAACCTGGCACTCTTTACAATCGAATCCGGTATGAGGGCGAATTTCATAGTCAGGCCTAGTGTGCCATTACTGCGTCAATATCTTATGTACAGGGCGACACCTTGGAATGGAAAGGGCAAGTTTCATACGCTAAATTTGCCCATTAAATTCAAGGTTAAATATACCCTGATTTTGGTTGGAAAAACAGCTAAGAAAATTCAAACATTTCTTTGATGTTAACGTTAACGTTTTACTATAAATTTTGTGTGGTTTTGTGGTTATTGATAATATCTATTATATAAGTGACAGCTGCAGATAACATAGCTTGATGTATGATGATTGATGAATATATTAAATTTGTTTTAGTCACTTTAGTAACTACCAGATACTGTTCTTACTACCAGCCTCGTGCCGGGATCACGATCAACTTAAAAGTTGAATTAAAGTAACTTGACGTAAAGGATCTTGTGTGTTTAAATGGAAGCGACCACGATGCAGTTAACTTACGTAAGAGATGTCCTGGGAGGTATCTCACGTCAAGCGAACGTTAAATGAAGGGTATCACGTGATCTAGCCAGCCAATCATTATGCTAGTGACGTCTACAGAGCTATTTAGTGATTCATTTGTTGGTTTTATGACCAATGTTTACTCTTTAGCATAAATTCTAGTGATGAGCCATTGAAACAAAATAATTAAACTAAAATAGGAAATGAATCGCCTACTTGTGGAATTCGAAGTTATTTAGCGAGGCGGAAATGAATCAAATAGACAAAACTATTATTTATGCTTTTTAGTGAGGATTACTCCATCTAGGTATATTCTGAAAATTGAAAAATGACACCTGGACACGGGAATCGAACCCAGGACCTTTGGCTTAGTACGCCAATGCATGGGCCGTATCCTGGATAGCTCAGTGGTTAGATCATTGGAGTACTAAGTAAAGGGTCATGGGTTCGATTCCCGTGTACCAGGTGTCATTTTTCAATTTTCAGAATATAAAATAGGAAACCTAAATTTATAAAAAAGTTTAGTAATAGATATTTACTATATCGATTGAAAACTGTAAAGATTCATAGATCATCACTGTACAACTAGTACAAATCACAGATCATACTCGATAATGGAGATGTTTGGCTCGAGTAGTTATGTTAAGTTACGTAAAACGTGATCACACATCTGTTTTCTTAAGTTAAGTTAACTTTGAGTGAACTTAACGTTAAGTTAAAGTTAAATTTATCGTGATCTCGGTATCAGGGTATAGGCGCCGTCTTGTGTTTAGTATAGCGCTGCACTTGAGGCGTTAGTCTGACTATGAAACTGGCCCAAAGTGTAGATTAAAAGGGTTACCATGACGTCCACGAAGTACAATAAAGGCCCTGACACAGACTCCGTATCCGTAGGTCCATGGTTCGTAATAAATCGATGCTACAATATCAGATTGCTCTGGCCACAGAGTCCTTACTCCGTAGAAGTTGCCCCACTTTAACTTTCTACGGACTCGTTTATACGGACTACCAATCACAACAGAGTAAATATGCGCATGCGCCTTGAAATAAAGAAAGAATAGTAGTGATAGAATCTGCCGCTAGGGAAACATATACAAAATAAAAATATGGCTACACGTGAACCTATTTCAGAAACATTTTTCTAAAAATTTAAACACCCCGGGGAAAGTGTTTTCTGAGAAATACCAAGTTCTCAAAAATATTGACTTTGCTTGTGTATGTTCAATACCCCTATTATTAGAACTATTAAAAATGCTTGTTTTATTTTTTCATCCAAAACATTCGTTTTGAATTTGAAGACTATTGCAAACACCTATTTACTTTAAGTTTGATCGTTGAAATCGATCTATAAATATATTTCTTGTGATTGGACTTGTCCTACCACGAAGTACGAACTACAGACCCACGGATATGGAGTCTGTGTCGGTGTCTTAACACTTCACAGCCAATGTGATAAAGAGAGGGAAAATAAGTGGTTTTTGTTAGGTCCATTGTTTATATACCTGATGAGTACAAATAATCACTCTTATTTTCCCTTTGACAGCACTTATTTGTGTTTTGGAATAAACCATTTCTAGTTTTATATTCTAGATAGGCATACTTATACCCACGGACATTATTCCTACTAACCATTTCAGAGAAAGATAAACCTAACAGCCTGATTTGCAACAAAAATATGTTTACATAAAAAAAATGTATGAATATTTTTTAGAATTATTTAGTTATGGGTGACCTGGCGGTCTAGGGGTAAGGTGTCAGACTTGTGTGCTGGTGGCCGGGGTTCAATCCTCGGTCCCGGCACAGATTTATCTGATTACCCAAACCCTTCCTTCACCTCTGACAAGACATTTTGTGAATGTGTGAAATGCCAGGCCTCCACCGTGGTTCGGATCCAACGTTAAACTGTAGGTCCTCCATTTCATCTCACAATCACACTACCATTACACATTAGCGTAAGTGCGTATAACCCGAACAGGTAGTAAGACGCGGTGCTAATAATAATAATAATAATAATAATAATAATAATAATAATAATAATATTTAGTTATGTTTTCTTTTCAATGTTACATCGTTAAAACCCGTCGAATAAAACGTAAATTCATTAATATGTGAAATTCTATCTTGACATGGCCCTACGTCACAGGTAGGCCAAGTCCTTAAGGGCACTGCCTACTTGAAGTGAAATATCCTCACACTACGGCGTTTCTTAAGCGAATGGCAGTTTTGAATCTTCATAAATCTTTAAAACTCTGCTCGATTATTGAATGCCCTATTGTGAACCAGTTTAAAATGACTTTATTTGTTTTAGGATCAATTGATTCATATTTATAGCCATTTACTTTGATATCAGAGTTGCGACATTACGCGTGAAATATATTGCTCAAAATAATGCTAGACTCGACTTTTTTTTCTATAAAAAATTAAAAATAATGAAAGTCAAAATAAATATTTTCTAGGGATATGTTGATAACTTTCCCCACTATTTTTGCGCCAGCCATATCTTAAATTAACAAACCACTTATTAAATAACGCGGTAAATCCAGACACTCGCAAAGCATTTCAGAGCTTCGGTCTGTAGACAATAACAAAATAAATGGTGTGTTGGTACAATATTGAAATATAGACATTTACTAAAAATTACCCGCCTCGGTGGCGTAGTTGGCTAACGCGCTTGTCATGTTGAGCTCTACTGCTGAGGACGGGGAGATCGAGGTTCGAATCTCGGTCGGGTGAACTGACGGTGGTTTTTCCTAAATGGTTTTCCACTCTCCCTCCACGCAAATGCTGGTTCACTTCCTCTAATTCAACCTTCCCAATTCCTAATCAATTAGAATAATTATTACTTAAAGCGTATAACCCGAATGGGTAGTAAAACGTGGTGCTAATTATTATTATTATTATTATTATAATACTAAAAATTCGTAAGATTTGTGAAACTAAACAATATTCAATGTTGAATGAATACTCAACCAAAGAGCACAGATGAAATAATACAGGCATACACGGTTACAGAAACACTAAAAAAAAAATAGGAGCACTCCATAAATAGAGATGGCGAACCCGATGATTGAAGGTCGTAGATAAAAGCTCAATACAACATATATCCATTCGCTTGTGTTTACAAAATAAAAAGGGTTTGTTTCGTATTTAATATTTTGTAGGAATTTTGCTTTAAGATGAAAAAAATATTATAATTTTACGTTAAAATGTATGTTGGCCAGTTATAAAAATATAAAAAAGTGAATATAATACTTTTTAATGTATTATTTAATACGCTATAATCATTATTATTATTATTATCACCGCGTCTTACTACCCGTTCGGGTTATACGCACTTACGCTCATGTGTAATGGTAGGGTGATTGTGAGATGAAATGAAGGACCTACAATTGAACGTGGAATTCGAACCACGGTGGAGGCCTGGCA